>LBNU01023753.1:23994-46025 GCA_014162995.1 Artemisia annua
GAAGATGTTGTTTTTGATCCCGGCATCGTCACTTTGCATGCTATGTGTTTCATTTGCTCCCCCAAGGACAAGTAAATTCGGGGCGAGTCTAAGCTACACGACTCGTTACTAAACAAGCACTTCGTGGGAGGCACCCCATGATTATCCTTTTTATTTTTATTATCTAATAAGTAATGCGAGGAGGGCGACCTCTTCCAATCTTGTGTTTGCTTGGTTGTTTGTGTTTGTGCAGGATTTCCCCAATTCATGATGACTCTCATGCTTGTGGATTGTCTCATCTCCACTCGAGTCCCATGTCTTGATGCTTGCTTGGAAATCATATATCCAAATCTTATCGACTAATGGTATCTTTGGCATACTTAATAAACGGCCTTAGATTTATTGTTAGGATTACCCTTACCTTGAAAACATTGAGGACAATGTTTACCTTTAGTCTGGGGGGGGGGTGAATCTTCGATTTGATTGACCTAGCACTTTCACCATTGTCGTTTACTTACGCAACCCCGTTTTTCCACAAAAACCACAAAAAATTGAAAAATTTTGAAAAATTCCACAGAAAAGAAAAAATGAGAAAAATATAAAAATACAAAAATAGAATAAAAGTTTTGACACCGCGTTTGACTTTCCTACTAGGTAAGAGTGAGAATAAAAATTTTGACTTGATCCGGGCGTGTTGAGCCCTAGCTTGTCTCCCTTAACCAATATAATCTTTAAAATTATCGGTTAAGCATTCGCGGATCTCATTACTTGAGATTTTAAATTTGCGGAGAACGTGAAATGATAGAGTTTCTTTAGAAGTTAGATGCTGAGCATAGAGTAGTTGGATCTCTTTAAAGCTCATCGAAAGTACTCATGCCTTTTTGTTCCCACAAAATTGCTTCACCCCATATATGTGCAAAATAATTAAGGATGTTAGGTTTAGCCGATGAGTAGTTCTTTATCTTCTTGAGAGAATCTTTGCTTGGGATTTTGGGTACACATCATGGATACACCCCGTTATATCGATTTGTATTGTATTGAATATCGTTGTATAAGCGTAGTACGCATATGGTTTCAGAGCTACCCAAAAGCCCGTTGTTATGTATGAGCTAAGGTGCTTTAAGACTTCGGATTCAGATCGGGCCTTGGATCCTACATTCTAACCCTGGCAGTTAGCGGTAGGTCTTGGATTGAAACCGTGAAGGTTCGGAGTTGAGAAGTTACTAAGGCAAGAAAAAGAAAGAAAAAAAAGAAAAAAAAGTATCAAGAAAAGAAAAAGAAAAAGAAAAGAAAGAATAAGGATGTATGTTGAAGATTTATGGATTATGAGTTCTAGTGTTAAGACTAAAGTTGGTCGCGCGTGAGGTGCATGTAACGATCCTAGATCGGACGCATGAGGTGCACGTGAAATGTACTCGCCAACTTATGTCTATTTTTGATGTATTCCAAAGTCTTTGTATGTATCCAATATCCTTGATGTGGACCACATTTCTCTTGCAGACCTTCTTAAGGGAAGATCGATAACTACTTAGCGTATGAATTTGGTATATTTATCAGACTAAAAACTTTGAAACGAGATGCTTATGAATAAATTCATTTCTCTCACAAAAATAAAATAATGAGATACAAAAATAGGAAAATGGGAGCAAGCGGTACACGAGTAACTTCCATGGGTAGCGTTGGCATCTAACTTGTAATTAAACAATGATCTGTTTTTACGTTTAGTTTGGGAGCTTGTGAAAAATCAGGGATGATGAATTTTATCCAATCGGTCACTTTTTTATGAATCGTGTTCTTACTCTATGACCCTTAATCGTTATTGGAAGATAATGAAAGTCAAGCACACCGTCATAAGCTAAAGTGAGTAGAATAAAGTAGCATATGGAATAAAATGGAAAGCCGGGGCATTTAAGGGAATAAGTGATTTCATATCTCGCTTGAACGTTTTGCTACTTTTCAAAGTTAGTAAAGAGAGGTGTGAAATCATTTATCTTTGAAGCGTGACGTGATTACATTGCGTGAGGACACGCAATACCTTAGTCTAGGGGATTTTGATGTGTGCTATTTTACACATACTTTTGACCTTAGTTTAAGCGTGTATAAGACCAAAAACTAACGTAAAACGCCAAAGATATAGTGTTTTTGTGTTTGTGACTGTGCAGGAAAGGATATTGCATAAATGGCATGAAAACTAACCAAAAAGCCCTAAACGAGCACGAGATTTGGAAAAGAGTCAAGGAGCCGAGTCAAAGATGAAATTTACTCAANAGTATATTGATGTCTGCTATTTTACACATACTTTTGACCTTAGTTTAAGCGTGTATAAGACCAAAAACTAACGTAAAACGCCAAAGATATAGTGTTTTTGTGTTTGTGACTGTGCAGGAAAGGATATTGCATAAATGGCATGAAAACTAACCAAAAAGCCCTAAACGAGCACGAGATTTGGAAAAGAGTCAAGGAGCCGAGTCAAAGATGAAATTTACTCAAGTAAAGCCCGTGACGATGTTTTCATTACTTAAAGGCTCGTGAATATGAAAGAGATACTTAATCGAAGATTAAAGATGATTATCATGTATAAGCTTCCCAAACTCGAGCAATGGTCACTTTTATATCATTGAAGACTTTTTGAAGACTCGTTAACATATTCCTCAAGATTACAAGGATTTAAGTTTACTTTTTAGAAGTCGTTTAGTAGTGTAATGAAAGTTTATGTGCTACTTTCATGAACAAATAGAGTTAAGGGGGCTAGATGTAAAAGGAATCCACCATGGAAACCTTAAATACCCACCTTAAGCTTCATTTTGAAGCTAGTCTTCATTTTAGTCTTTAGTCTTAATTTTGTATTTTACATTATGTCATTTTAATTTTATGTCATTTACTTTACTTGTCATTTATTTTCTTGTCATTTAAATTTATGTCAATTTAATTTTCATGTCTTGATTTACTTATTGTCATTTTAATGCTTTAATCTTTACAAGTTATTTTCTTAATCTTTACAAGTTTTTATAAAATTTCTTTGTCACCTTTGCATGGTTTTTATTTGAGTTGCATAAAATAGCTTATGGGTTAGGGCTTGCAAAATAAGTCTTGGCTTATTTGCTTATTTCTAAGCTTATTTTAGTGTCTAAACGTATTTTTATTAAGTTTTAATTAGTCTTATTTACTTTTTATAAAATTTTTGTCACGTAAAAAGTCCTAAGTTTTTTTAGGGTTTAGCGAGTTTGTACTTTTTTTAGCGAGTATGATATTTGTTTTTAGGGTCTAGCGAGTTTGGTTCTTGAGTCCAGCGAGTATCATCTTTGTCTAGCGAGTTGGGATCAAAAATCTTAGCGAGTATGGGCTTTTTCAACCTAGCAAGTATGAAAACTATTCCAGCGAGTATGGACTTATGTTTTTAGCGAGTTTGGTTTTGTTTTGTAGCGAGTTTCATGGTTTTCTTCTTATTAGCGAGTATGTGATACAAATGCTAGCGAGTATGAGAATTTTCCAAGTCTAGCGAGTATGGATCTCAGGGTATAGCGAGTATCACTTTGTTTCCATTAGCGAGTATTAGATTTTTTTTATATAGCGAGTTTGGTTATTTTGTGTCAAGTCTTTCGTTCTTCATTTTTTTCATTTATTTTTTAAGCCGAGCTAGGCTTATTTGCACTCCATCATTTATCGAGTGGAGTTTTCTTTATTTCATTTCCTACCGTTACTCTGTCGAATTTTCTTTAAACTCTTTTAACTTAGCTTATTTTTCTTTTTACTTGTTTTATTTTCTTTTAAACGTTTTCTTTTCTTTTCTTTTATTAATTCAATCTAAAAACATAAAAACATTTTACATTTCTTATTTCATTTTCATTTCTTTTCTTTGTTTAACCTTTCTTTCTTTCTTTTATTTTTTTTACGTTCATGTTTTCTTTTCTCGTTTATTTTAGTTCTCTTTAACAAGTTTTACTTCTTTTAAGTTTTAAATAAAGTTTAGTAGCATAACTAAAACACAAATCATCTTTTAAACCCATTCACATCACATAACTCACGGTTTTGAACGACGAGATCCATTTCAACCCTCGTTGGGACTACGACCCGTGGTTTGCAAGCTTCACCGCTTGGTCTACCGCGATCATATATGTTGGAGGTAGCACAAGCTGTTAGGGATGTTGTTCAAGAGGATTCAGAGGATGTTTCTGAACATGGAGATTCTACTTTAACTCCATCTCAAAAGACTGTCTCACATGAAAAGACTGCTTCTGTAGAAAAGATTGTTTTTCTGCAAGGTATTGCTCTAGATGACTCAGATCTTGGTGTTAGTCAACCACCCACCCCCAATGATTATACTTCCACAGATGGAAATCAGACATCTAGAGGAGATGAGGGAGTGATGGCTGATGATGATACACCTGATGAAGATGATGTTATGGACAAGTATGCTTTGACAAGAGAATTAAAGAGACTGAAAAGAGCTTATGATGATCAAGCTACTGCTTTGACAAATCTTCAAAAGAAGTACAAGAATTTGAAGAAATTGGTTAAGTCTCTCATTCAACATTCTTCAGAAGGTCTCCAGAAGTTTAAGTCAAAGAAGAGGAGGCTAAGAAAGCTATCTTCATTCACATTGGGGAGGAATAAGGAAGATGTGAATTTGAATGAAGATGCTGATAATGAAGATGTTGTTGATGATCAAAAGACTGTGGATGAAAAGACTGCTGATCAAAATACTCCACAGACACCACTTGAAGAACAAATTTCTCATCAAGATATTGTTGAAAGAAGAAGTGATGAGACTGAGCAAGTAAATCTTCAAGAAATTGACACTCAAGTCAGAAGTGGTGATACAGAAGAATTGGACTTGGAAGGTACTGGTGTTGGTATTGTTAATCAAGATACTGCTCAAGGTATTGTGAGACAATTTCACATTACACCAAGGACCTTGGACTTTGAAGAAGATGTGGGTCCATCCAATCCAGTTCAAGAAGAAGAAGAGATGATTAAGCCTACTAATAGTGATGATGAAACCATTGCTGAGATCATGCTCAATATGTCAAGACCTAGAGGTATTAGTATTCCTGGAGTTGAACAACCTCAAGATCTGCAACCTTCTCCTAAGCCTACTCAAGCAATTGATCCTAAAGATAAAGGAAAAGGAATCTTGGTGGAATCAGAGAAGAAGAAGAAAAAGAAATTATTCACTATGGAGCAGATAAGGGCTTATCAAGAAGCTCAAAGTGAAGCAGCTGTTAAGAAGCTTCAAGCAGAATTTGATGCTGAGTATGAAAAATAAAGACAAGAAGCTGCTGTTCAACCAAAGAAATTAATGACAAAGGCTCAAGAATGAAATTTTTATATGAGCTATTTGAAAGGAAGAGGATACAAGGGTCTGAACAAGTTAAATCATTCACAAATGAAGGAACTATATGATGCTGTCAGAGCTGAATATCAAAGACAAGTAGATGGCATTGTTGATTATGATATTGTAGAAGGAAGGAAGCTAATGGAAGAAAGCAACAAAAGAAAGAGAATAACAACTAGGTCACAGTCATCAAAGAAGTCTAAACCTACTATAGAGTTAAGGACCAATACTGTTGATAAACTGAGAAATTACTTAAGAGTTGTTGATTTTGAGCTTCCTAAGTCAGAAGAAGTTCCTACTACAAAGTCAAAGATATCTGATTTAGAGGTTATTGAATCAGAAAAAGATGGTGATTATTTTGTTTTCCATAGAGAAGATGAAAGTTTTAGAGCATTCAATCTGCAGGTTGATATATTGCACCTGATAAACATAGAAGATTTGTTTGATCTACATCAACAAATTCAAGCTTATTTTGAAGATATTCCACTCAATGGAATTGGTGTAGTATTGCTGGGAGATTTGACTACTATGTGGGAAACAGAAGAAACTAGCACAGATGATATTTGGAAGAATCAAGAAGTAAGGGAGATTCTAAGCTGGAGATTCTTTGCAAATGCTGGTGTTCATGCCTTAGAGCTGGAAGATGGTACAATGATCTACATGTTGGCAGAAAGGAGATATCCTCTTACACGAGATTTGATGCTGAGGATGCTGGATCATGGTATGGAAGTTGAAAAAGAAGATGAAACAGCTCTAATGGTGATCAATTTGTTCATCAATTGGACAATTTTGAAGGATGATGATTGAAAAATACTGGTATGATCTTAATTGTATAAAATCTTTTGAATAAACAAGTACTTTATTCAAAGTACTGCTGATCAAACAGTACTTTCCCAAAGTACTGCTTGCAGCTTAAAACCAGTTAAATTCTTTTGAAATAACAATTTTTGTCATGATCAAAATAATTTTTGAAGCACAAATAATTACAGCAACAAATTGTTTTTGAGTAGAACATGGTGTTAGTACTTGTACTACACAAAAAATGATATTCAACTCACCATGTTTAACAGACAAGAAAGAGTTTGATTCATCATGAGGGTACGGCTCTGATGTGACAATCAAATCCGTTTTTAGTTGACAATTTACTAAAAATTGTATGGTTTTAACTCACCTTGTCTGAAATAAGTGAAGAGTTGACTAGCCCACAAGAAAATGGCTTGTGGTAAAGGCTGTGGAAAATCCATTTATATGGTAATTAGTTCACCATGGTTGTGATCAAAGAACTAACTAGTCCATAAGCAAACGGCTTTTGGTAAAGACTACTCAAATCCGTTGATAGCTGATGATTTGCGAAAAATCATATGGTTATCAATGTACCATGGTTTACTTAACCTAAACATTGGCTACTCCAGAGTTAATGGCTTTCGTAAAGAGACATCAAAATCCATTAATTTTCAATGATTCACATCTCACTAGAGTTTACACACCTGGAAGTGATGAGAATAGTATGAAACTGAATATGATTTGTGTACCTAATGTTGCTGAGTAGCTGACAAGGGATTAAGATGCTGTAAAGACAAAAAGATTGTTGCTGATAAAGATTGCAGATACTTTATGCTGATGATAACAAAATAACGAGCATGACTTTCTAAGAAGACAACCTTTCCTTGAAGACATAGCTTACACATGGAAACTTGAACTCAAACAAGTAGAATTCAAGTTAGGAGAGGATTGTTAGGGTATAAAAGATCAAAGTGCTGCAGAAGACCAAAGTGCTGCTAAAGTGTTTAAAGTCAAAGTACTGCTTGTGATCAAAGTACTGCTCGTTGATAAAGTCAAAGTACTGCTTGAAGATAAAGACTNGCGTAACTTATTTCAGAAACTAAATAACTAATCATTAGAAAATATGCGACATTAATAGCCGAAATAGTGTTTGGATTGAACTGCCCTTTCCACCCTGCAAATTTTAGCAAGTTAAATGGTCATGGTTGATAAATTTCTTGGACTGACAGAAAGCCCATGTTATCAAAATGTGGTTAATATCTGATTTGATTTGCAGGTTTTCAATAATTTCCATCTCAAATGTACAAGCTCCAAAAGAATGATACTTACAGTGGTATAAATGAAACGTACTACACAGCCGAAACAACCAGGGAGTCGGCCAGTGACAGAGTAAGAAACAAACATGAAGAACTATATATACTAGATCGTGTTTGCTATTTTTTGTTAACATATATTGTTGCCTGATCAGGTTATGCTCGAAGACACCAAAGAAACTGATTAATCCAAGGTAGGGGAGATACTATGTGAGCAAATTTGGTGACGACCAAAGGCACAAACTAATTCAACTCGCAGTATTGTATTAGCTTAATAAGATTGCCTGACGACAGCTAATGACAGTACTATAATTGCAATAACCTAATATAAGCAATTTATGATGTACTTCTAGAGTACTTATATCACTCATCTGCTTCTTAATAAATCCATTAGAGTTATATCATGCATAAAAGGATAGATATAAAGTTTAATCATTATATTTGAGATCAAAATATGTTATGTAATCTGTTTATGTGATAATGGGTATGTGGAAGTCACAGTAACTATGTTTTCGGTTATATGAATATCTTCGGTAACATTTTTTTCCATGTGCTTTCAGATATGAGCATTGAAACTGTTGGAAAGTAATGACATAGTACTAAGACTGCACGCGGTGGTGGCTACAGATGGGATTCGGCAGTTCAAGACCATAATGGGTGTGTAAGCTGCATATCAACAAGACCATGGGTCTATATAAGTTATTTGGTAAGCTTACATACAATAGTGAAAACAAAAAAAATATTTGGATGACGTTTTTGAACTTCAATTTATGTCATTAAAAGAATCATATAAATTATTTATTTTTGTTCAGGGTAGCTCTTGCCGCCCATAGTATTTATGCTCAAGCAATTACTTTAATGGTTACATACCAGCTCTTCATTTCTTTCAGCATGTTCCAGCCATCCAGCGTACTGATTTCATCATCTTTGTTTATATTTTTATATAGATTAACTATAATGAATTATAAAGGTCTATCGCGAATGGTTCAAAAATATGAAAATGAAGGTGCATTCTCTGTTGAATAAAATGATATTTACGTTTACTTCAAATGTAAACAAGGGTATATGATGAGTCAATAAAAAAGCGTATACGCTAAACTATGTTTATCTTTGTGATATGATGCTTTGAAATCTATTAGGGATTAGTTGTACGTGCTAAAATTAAGATTTGGGCGCCTTTTAAGCCATTTGATTAATCCATATAAATCACCACCGTTACCATTCATAAGAAAATTGAAATTGCCATCTCTACTTTCCCAATATTTGGTCTCTAAGATCTGACGTTAGTTTTCTATAGTTACTTTTTAACTACATCGCGACAGAACTTACTAAAGTCATAAGTTCGTTCAAAGCACACGCAGACGGAGGATCAAAACTCATAAGCATACTTTGTTTATCCCAACCTTAATAGTCAAATAATATGACTTCAAGTTGCAATAAACAGTTATAGGTGCGTGCAATAATCAAGGTGAAAGCATCCATGACGGGTGACCATTTGCTTCACTTCATCTGAAGAGCTATTAGGTGCGTGTGATTATAAGTTACTATATTTATAATTCAAATACATTGATAAAATGTCACCTAAACTGAACTATTATCAAAATGTGTAGGTTGATTGCCAAGTACAAGTGTATGCTCTCTGTTGTGTTACCACTATACACGTCATTGTTAGCCAACCACCTCAAGAAAAAAGGCCAACCTCATCTTCAAAAATTATAAAACTTGATATCCATCTTACACATACATTTTTTCATGGGAATCAGGGAATGGTTTGTTTGGTTATCTAATAAATGTCTCATTGGTTATTATGAGTTTGGTTGATGTCTAAGGGGGCGTTTGGCATTAGGTTCTGATCAAAGTGATTATTTATATATATACAGGAGCATGGATTGATATATTTAAAAGTAGCAAGGCAATGAGGACGGTCTATCATCCTTCAAGAACAATAGTTGGAAGTTCACATACAAGACCGAAGAGAGCGTTGTTGCTGACTAAATGTTTGTTTTTGTAAAACGACCTAACTTTATATTAAGAGATGCTTGGGAGTGCTTATTTTCAAATGCTTATCTGCTTGAACATCAAAAGTTTTACCCAAACTGCTTAGTTTCTTAGATGTGATCAGATAAACACTTAAATAAGCAATTTCAAATGTGCTTTTTAACAGTTGCAATATTTAATCACTACTCACTCAATTACTTGATTAACGGGCAGGTAAGATGGGAAAAAAGCTGATGTTGGGTCGTTTTACATAGTGTGTAGCAAACATATGATTAGAGTTGTATATTCTTTAATATTTATTAGCAACAAACTTAAGATGGGCACAATAAGGTAAAAGTTTACCAAATCATTGTAAACATCATTGTAGTGTATTGTAAACAGCCCCTTAATATTTAGTATTCCCAGACAAATCCTATAAATAGCCTAAACAGTTTAACTAAGTAATCCCCAATAGTTAAACTAAGTTAAATACACATGGACAATAACTTGGTAAATTCTCCCCTTACAGATCGTTGTTGCAAACCTTTGAAGAAGCCACTGAGTTTCTACTGTTAGATTGATGGTGTCATGTTGAATGGTGCCAAGTTCAGGAACACGTGATAACTATGTTCATAAGACCCAAAACAGAAATCGAGTCATAATGACTGCCTTTTAGTGCAATAAAAACTTTCTATACTGTCCTTAAAGATAACCTGATTACGTATACCTTTACATTTGAAAGCTTCGCCTTGTAGACACTTCCTAACATTCCATTACCAATAAGATAATACTGAGACAAACAAAGAGTTAATTGGAAGGTCACACAACATCTATAACGGAAAAAAGAATATGAGGGCCTTATTCTTTAAGTAAACTTTATGTTGTGTATACGTTCTTATAGCATAAGTACAATCAGTTTTNTTTTTTTAAAATAAAACCATTAATAGATGTATCTGAATAAAAACTTCTATTTAGTTATTATATTTTTTACTATTATTGAATAAATTAAAGTTTTCAAACAATGCTAACTGCAGGATTACTTACTTCTTAACATCTTATGTTTCTTATTTTTTTACCACAAGTATCAATAGAAAAACTAAACAACCTCAAATACCCATTTTAAAATTTATAACACAATTTTTTAACACAAGTTTGTGTAGCGGGAATAATTGTATAAATTAATGAACTTTCAAATTGCATCCACACAATATTAAATATGGATGACAGGAAAGATTCTAGAATCCCAATAACTACTTAACTAAAATGTCATGAATATGCACAAAATTATAGATCAAGAGGCTTAGAAAAGTTAAACAAACAATTATATAAGATACTATCAACTACACGGATTGCATTATTCTCATCTGGTGTTATTTAAACAATACTTTTTTTTAGATACGCTACTCCATTTTGACTATTAGGAGTTAATAGTAAGTAATTAAGTTATAACATCAACAACACTCTAAACCTCTTTAAAAATTTATTAAAACTATGATACTTTTGTATATGTTTTAGTATGTTAGGAAAATGAAATACTTTTTTAATTAAAATTATGAAATTCTCTTCCATTTTTTGTAATTCGGTATACGCTATTTATGATTAATATAAATCATAGTTTATGCAAATTTAGACCAAAATGATTATGCCCCTCAGGTTGATTTATGGATTTCTTAATAGTGTCATCTTAGAAAGTATAGGCACCAATTTACGGCGTCTGACAAAGAACAAGTCTCTTGGTACTATTTGGACCATTTTGAAAAATTCTGCGAATTTAGACGTAAAGAAAAAAGTTCACTGTTAATTATCAAATCGACATGAAGAAAATTTGAGAAACATCAAATAAGAGTCGATTTCATTATAATTCCCCTTCATTAAATATGATTTTTCAAAATTAGGGATTATTTTTATTACTTTTTTCTCAATTGTAGGTTCGACATTATCAATTAACAAATGATTGTTAGATATGGATGAAATAAGATTCTGGAGGACAAACCAATAATGTGGAAAACTAGAAGGGGGGTTGAATAGTTTACCGCTTTTTACGTTAATTATCTTTTGAAAACTATCCGTTTTAATCAAAGATATACTTGACGTTTTACTTTAAGATGTGAATTGAAACACTTTGACCAACTCAAAGACAATATGTAAACTAAACACAATATGTAAAACATGCAAGTAAAGAGATAGAACGATCAAACCACAACACGATTGTTTATCGTGGTTCGGCTACAAGGACCTCACTTGTCCTTGCCCTACGTCCACGCCCCGAGTATCCAACTCGAGAGTTTCAAGCACTATCAACAAACTCCTTCTCGGTGGAGAAACCTTTACAATCGTCGCTTACACTTTATCCGGTACAAAGCTAGATACCGAGTTCTAGTTCGAGGTAGAACCAACCTAACGTCGCCTAATTCCTTTTTCCGACACAAGGCTAGATGTCGAGTTCTTTACCAAGGGTACAACCACTCCCGATAGTTCTTTTACAAGGGTACAACAACTCCCGACACACTATGTATTTTGAGGCCTAAAATACTAACCGATCACTTGATACACAATACACATGAAGTATAAACTACCTAAGCTTATACATGACCAAGCTAACAAGTCTTGCAACTTTGTGTTGAAACTTGTAACTTCTTTCATGACCTTGTGAACTCCTTTGCTACATAAGAGAATCACACAAGTCAAAAGTTCCTGAGTTAGATGAGAGTATATGTGAATAATATGGCCTAAAGTGATGAGGGATTTCTTGCAAGTTGTCTTGTATTTATACTCAACAAGATGTCAGTTCTGGCGGACCCGGCGGAACCCTCACAAGGGTTCCGTCCGTGTTACTCCAGGGTTCCGCCAGGACTGTTAAGTCCAAGCTTGCACACAAAGTAAAATCCCTTTAAACAAGTAATGTCACATCAATATTTATCATGCATTGACTCAATGATGAATGCTTCTAAAGATGTGTAAGTACCAAAGATAGTCAAACACACAATCTAACTATTGATGATGCATGAACTTATTACACACATGATGTGACACAACACATTCAAAGCATGCAAGACACTTTACTTCTATACTAAACAATGTCACATCAAACCTAAGTGCTAGCCAAACATACATGAAGCTTATGATGAGTCAAACACACAATCTTACCTTAATTGCATAATGACAAAGACTAGTTATGAACATGATGTGACATGACTAACTTAGAACATGTTAGGATGACATTTATGTAGCAAGCCAAGCAATGTCATATCAAGTAAATGCTAACATGTAATACTTCCAAAATGTGTAAGCAAGTATCATGGCAAGTTAGACACACATGAAAGCTTGATGTGACAATTCTAATTAAAGAGATAAGTCACATCAACTTATTACTAGACCACATGCATTATATCATATTTGGAATACTTCCAAAATGTGTAAGAACTTCATGACAAGTTAAACACATAACCTATTCATGAATACATGACATGATGTTTTCATTTAAAGAAATAAAACCTTGTTTATGTTTAAATAGAAATGTAAAGTCTAGTTGTATAAGACTTAAAAACTAAAGTGATGTTTTATTACAATCTAAAGTTTGCATTTTGTTATTAACAAAACATAGCAAAGATCGTTAAAATATAAATAACGTTTTTAGGCGATATTTGTTTTAACAATCTCCCCCTTTTTGTTGATGACAAAACTAAAACTTTATTTGCATGTAAAACATAAGCTTTAGTGTTAAGTCTTATAAAGTTGTTATAAAAACTTGGTTTGATGCAAAAGATGTAACATGCATATGCAAGTTAGCACATAAGCAAATAATATAAACAAGTTTATATAATTTTCTCCCCCTTTTTGTCGAAACAAAAAGATGAGAAGTGTAGCGGAATGATGCACGAGCTCCCCCTTGGACAATACTCCCCTGAATGGAGTGCCAAGCAAAGGGACGTGGATTTTGAACCTACAAAGAAGTGGTTAGTTTCTGCAAAAAGAAAAAAAAAATTATAGCAAGTCATGAGGTGAGATTAGACAATCACTCATGCTCCCCCTTGATCAATACTCCCCGTTGCTAGGGTCCAACGTATATGATTCAAGGTTAGAAAAGCTACAAAAGAAATGGTTAGTGTATGATTGACTCCCCCTTGATCAATACTCCCCATTGCTAGGTTACCAACGTATATGATGCAAGGGTGAGGTACCCTACAAAATAAAGGTTAATTGATAATGACACAAGATATGTAAGTTACCATAACAAAATATAGTGCAATCACAATACTTTAAATGGTTAATCAAACAAAGCATGTATCAACATAGGATAAAATTTCATTTCATATAAAGGTGAGTTGTCAAAACCCAAGAAATGATTAAACACACATCCTACTTCTAAAGACAAAAGACAAAATAAACTTGGAATATAAAATCCTACATCTTTGAAAAGGAAATCATCACTTTCCCTAATGAGAAACATTTTCCAAACGCAACAATGGGGTTGTTTGGATAAAAAGATATGTTTTGGGTTTTGGATGAGGATGTGGTTTGTTGGTTGGGTTTTGGTGACACCTTGGATAACATCATATTGATGTTTGAGAGTTTAGACTCTAAGTTGGTGAGACAAAGACTCAAGATGCTCCAAAATGTGGTTTAGGATAAACCTCATTTCGTTGGTTAGCTCATGAATGTCGTCACGACATCTTTCGCTAATGCGAGCGGTTCTTTCACAACTTCCGCACTCATGGCGGGGAAAGTGTGATGGAAGAGGTGTTTGGTTTGTTGGAGGTGGATTGTGTGAGCTTGAAGGAGCAAATTGGGATGTTTGGGATGTGTTTTTGCTTCCTTCAAAGGTTGTTTGAAAAATCATGAGATGATCGATTTGTGACTCAACCATGTTTTTCAAGGCTTGAAGATGGTTTAAATGGGTTTTGAGTTCTTCCTTAATGGTCGGAGATGTGTCCCATAAGGAAGCTTCTATTTTCTTGTACAAAGAAAATAGGGAATCAAAGTGTTGGGTAGGCTCATTTTGTTGTGGTGGTTCTTGTGGTAGATAGTGGCGGAAGCTTGAATCTCCTTTGGGGTTTGAATGAAAGTTTTTGAAAACGGGATGAAAAACAAAGGATGGTTGACATATGTGACCTTGATCTTGTGGAAAGATTGAAGGTCTAGCATATCGATAGGCCAAATTTTCAACCAAGGATGGTTGATGGGGTTCGTTTTGGTTTTCCATTTCACGAATGTTGTCATAGAGTGACAACGGTGGAGGATTAGATGACCTAGGCGGTAGATCTTCTAATGCTTCCATGTATGGTGATGGTGATAATGGATTGGAATGGAGAAGCTCCATGAAGGTTAGTTTTGGTGATGGAGGTGATGAAGGAGAAGGTCCTTGTAAAGTTGGCGATGTTGGTGGTGTATGGAAAAGTTCCATAGGTGTAAATGACAAATCATTTGTCGGTAAGGAGGTTTGTGGGCTATGGTTAGGAGATGATGATGTGGTGGTAAGATTTAGCAAATCTTGAAGTGTTTGTGTGTTGGTGTCACATTGTCCCGTAGACGATGTTGGGTTGAGGAGGTTTAGGTAGTCTTGAATAGGTAGTGAAATATCGAGTGACGAGTCACTTGATGAGGATGGGCTTGGTTTTGTGGTTTTGTTGAAGCAACAAGTGTTGACACTAATCTTAGTGGTCTTTCTTGAGGTTTCGGAAGAGGTGTTGGATTTTGTCATCTTGATTCTTTGGTAAGCTATACTCTCAAGAATGAAGAAGGCAATGTTGTGGGTGTGAGTTCAAAGGTTTCAAAGGTGATCAAACTTATAGGAAGTTTGTTTCATGAAAAGGAGGGTTTTGATTTGATGTTTAACCATACAAATCTTGAGGTTTCTCATGATGGAAGGGAGTTATGAATGTTGTCAAATCAAGGGAAGTTAATCCAATGAAGAGGATGGAGTGTGAGATTATCTTGTGCACTCAATGCAAAGTAATCATGGGATGATTTGAGAATTTGACTTAAGGATCCTTTAGAAGGGTTCCTTGGAAACACAAAGTTTGAATTCAAATTTTGGCGGGAATTGGTTTTTGGCTTGTTGAGGTGAAAAGAATGAATCTTTTGTGGTTATTGAAGGTTTGGAAGGATGTTTCTCACTAAACAAAGCGTTTTGGTGTTTTACGATTTGTGAAATTAAGAAAAACAAACAAGACTTTTGCAGGCATTCTGGCGGAACCCAGGGAATACACGGACGGAACCCAGTTGAGGGTTCCGCCGGTTCCGTGGGATCTGATTCTGGAATACCCAGAAAATACACTGGCGGAACCCATATGAGGGATCCGCCAGTTCCGCCAGCCCCTGAAAACGAGACAGTCCGCGTTTTTAACACGCAAGACGATTTCCGAATTTTTCGAAAACTCTTAAAAACAAAAATATAATTTAAGGCGGGTTAGAAAACATGAAAATTGGACATGTAAACATCCGTTTCATATGACTTTGGTCGGGGGCTAACGAACATTTCTATACTTAGTAAACCAAACATAAGCATAAAAACTAACATTCAACAATTAGCAACATTCATAGCTAACACATAAAACATCAATCGTTATAGTGAATAAATACAAACAAATATCCACTCAAAACACATAGTTTGACGTTTAAAACGTTCAAAACAACCTAGTGCCAAACGCCCCTTTAATAATCCTACTACATTTTGTCCAACTTCTTCTTCATCTTTCCAAGGTACCTCGTCATGCACTTCCACATTCCTTTCGTTTGCTTGAACTCTTCGGACTCATTAGGCAAAGTAGGAAGTTGTTGGAGGTAGTCAAGTGGATCTAGCTTAGAGTTGGGAAGAGTTTCATCTTCGCTCATGTCGGATGATGATGATGATGGTGTAGGTGACCTAGTACGTTTTCCCTTAGACTTGTAAACTCTATTAGCACTAAGGGGAACGAATATGTGGGGAACAAGGTAGTAGTCTAGGCTAATACCCCTATTGTTTGGAGGAATGGGTGAGACGGCTCTAAAGAGGCGCGTGAGGAGCATTCCATAAGGAAGAGCGGTTGTTCCAACCATTGGTATGTCGGCCATTCTTTTTGCTAGGTAGTAGGCTAGGTTAAAGGGTTGACCCGTGGAGATGCTATAGAGCATGTAACTAAGACATGTGTTGACATGGTCTCTATTTCCTATGGAACTTATGACGTTGGCCCTAAGAATTTCCTCCCATTTCTTAAATTGGGGTTTAAGCTCATTAAGCTCCATACCAAAGGGATCCTTGTTCACATCTTTTCCCGAACGATTCTTCCTAGTGGTGGAGGTCCTAACAAAGAGATGTTCTCGAATGACTTCCTTGTCAACAAGAGGGTGATGATATGGAGCAAAACGCTCGATAGAATCTAGGCTTGAAAGGGGCCACTTATCCGTGTAAAGACACGTACCTCTACAAGGGACTCCAAGCATTGTTCCAAAGTCTCCTAATCGGATGTGGTGAGGTGTTTGATTGGTTGAGAAGTCCAAAAATATCTCACCATCGTCGTCTAGATCAAGGGTTAAGGTTGCATAGAATTCTAAGATGAACCTAGGACAAATTGGCTCATTGATATCAAGGAGACAATCAAAGTTGATTGCGGCGAAGTTTTGCCTAATGGATGTACCTTCTAGAAAGGTTGGATCAATGGTTCTACCTTCATGAACATACCGTTTTTCTAAAGCCTTAAAGGTTTCTACTTGGGTTTTGGTGAGACCTTTGGTCCTATGGTGTTTGGGTAGGTATTTGAGGGTTTCCTTATGATCGGAGAAGTTTGCGGGAGCCATAATGATTCCTAGAAAACACAAAGTTACATGTTAATGACTTTTAACAATGTAGATGATCTAATGCGTTCCTATATGCAAACAATGAGGAGACATGGTTATCTTGACTCATTTTGATGTTCAAATCGTATTGTTAATGCAAGTTTTGTTATAAAACAAAAGATAACCCAAACGCTCCTAGTTTGATTTTGCTTCGTTTGAATGTACCCGAAAATACATATTGGTTACGTATTTCCTTTAGCATTCAAGAGACCCATATGCAAGTGATGTTTCAATGACGTTTTTCATTTGTCTTAACAATGCATTTGGTGTGTTTGGCAAAGTGGTGTAGTTTTTGAAAAACTATGCATTGGGTGTGTTTGGCAAAACATGATTTTCTACCCCAATGATATATCCCAATTAAGTGAAAGATGAAATTTAATTAGTAACTAAGGTTTTTCATGAACTATCAAGTTTTATGCAAAAAGCCCTAAGTTTCTAGTTAATGAATGTAGATGAAAAGTTACAATTGAATCAAAAATTCAATTATGTAAAGAACACTTACAAGCTTGATTGAATTGAAAGAGATTGGAGTAGGAACCCTAACTTTTGTGTGTTTTAAAGGTTGATGGCTGTTGGTAAGTTGTGTGTTTAAGTTATGAGGATGTTTGGTTAAGAATTTGACATAAAACAAGCTGCAGCACCGGCGGTTACGGCGGAACCAAAGAATGGGTTCCGCCCGTTATACCCCAGGGTTCCGCCGGTTCAGCAGAAAAACCAAAATTGTTTGTGACGGTTTTTGTGATCATGCTCTTGTGTTTAAAACTAAGGTTTTAGTTTTCGCAAGTCCTAAACTTGGTCTAGAGAGTTTGGATGATCCTAATCTAATACGTTCGAAGGAGTGTTAATGAATGAGGTTAATGTGACGAACGCTATTGGTTAAGATGTTCCTCAATGAACACTTTTTCCAACATTGTGACGATGAATCACACTATGTCATTTCGAGACCATAGTGGATTGAATAGACGTTGATGTTGACACTTCTTTTGATGACACAAGGGATTCTGTTGTTTGACACGAGTTTACTTGATCTCAAGGAGTTTGTTAACGTGCTTTTTCGTCCAATGCCGTTAGTGAAGACTTCAAGCTTCTTTGAGAGTCATTTGATAAGGAAGAATAAAAAGAGCAAGTACAACTTGTGCTTTTTCTTTTATCTTAGTTACCAATATGATTCAACTTGCTTTACACTTTATGGTTTCCTTTCCCGTTCTTTTGGGACACCATAATTCTTGTGTGGTACGTTTTGTAACACGAGCACATAGATAAGAGCTAAACATAATGTTGGATCTAATTGTCATGAGAACAAGTAGTTTTCCGTACATTTCTCTATGTTTAGTTTTACCTACGGGTTTACTAATCTCATTCTTGACAAGTCATTGACGACTTAACAATTGAGAACAAGAAAGTAACTCGGAATGTCTTAGAGTGATAATCCCTTGCTTTTGAAACTTGCTTTTATTATCAAAAAGTCTTTTTCAAATATTAACATCAAATTAGCTTTGATTACTTTGAAAGACCCATTTGGTTTCACTAGTTTTTTTATTCCAAAAACTTGTTTGGACACAACTATGACTCTTGAACTAAGTTTTGTGACTTATGTCAAATATACTTAATTTGGTGTTTGATTAAAGATGAGACGATGTTATTTCAAATCTTTATTATTATTGGACTTTCGACTAAGTTGTCATCAACCAAAGATGATTTCTTAGAAGGAGGTGATCTTTCGTTAAATGTTATATTCAACGATTCCTCGACTCTTTTAGGTTTCCTTGCTTAAAACACTAAAAGCTTTATTGTCTTTGAAAAAGTCCAAGAAGTACAACATCATAAGACTACGTGTCGTATTTGATGTGTAGATCCTAGATGTTTTTGACTTACTTGTCACCCACACATCTAAATGTATTCCAACTTGATTATTTTCACTTTATGTGTTTTATGTGAGATTTTCTCAAGATTACTTTTGACATCAAACATAATTTGAGACACAAAAATATAATGTTTAAAAACGTTGTTTATCAAACATTTGTTTTGCAAGCATCACAAAGGTGCAAGACATTCTCACTAAGGAAATTCTTAGTTAGCCTTCTTGTAAGCAAGAGTTACGTAAGACTTACTCAAGAGTTTCTCGTGTTTTATCTCTTGATGGTTAAAGAACCGAAGCACCTTATATCTCCTACTAGTACTAATGACTAGGTACCTTTTAGAAGAAAATCTATGTTATCACTATTAGCACGTAAGCACATTTAGGATACATACTTACTAGTAACACAAACCATAACACATAGTGCAAAAGACAACCAAAGGCAAGTAAAGGAATGCGTACCTTTTAAGTTGTAATGCGATGCAACCAAGATGGTAAGCGCAAAGCGTAACATCTTTGTTTTGATGACATGCTTGATGACTCAATTAAACTCATGTATCCAAGAGGGTTAGAAGATCATATAAAAGTATAAAACATGATATTCTTAATGCCTTTTATCATGAGTTTCCATTAGAGATCATCACTACATCTCTCTTCTAGGTTTAACAAAATTTACTTGCTTAGTTTCACTTGTTGATGGTCCTTTTGAGTCAAATCCTAATCCGGTTTTATCTTCAAACGACTTTTGACTTTTTAACATTCTTTCAAAAGATTTTGAGCTTTCATCAAATTTAGCCAACATCTTTCCTTTTTCATTTTGCTTTTTAATCTCATGTTTGTGATCTAGACAAAGCTTACATTCTAGATCAATTTCAACACCACTCTTAAGTCTAGACATTTTATCTTCTAACAAGATTTCTTTTTCAAAGTCATTCATGAAAACTTTTGAAGACTCATTGTTAAAGATAGTTTTTAGGTTCATGTTACCTAAAAGTTTAGACTCATTTTCTATTCTTGAAAATTCTAAGATGAATGTGTCAAAGCAAAAATGTTTGTTTTCAACATGTACCTTGCTTGTCGTTTCAATGGATTGACAATCACCCACCGGATCATTGTCTTCCTCCACTTCCGTTTCATTCCATGATTCACAAGCAAGTTCATCAAGACACACGTACTCATCTTCACTTGTACCTTCATTCAAAACATTTAAACTAGTAGTACATGTATAATTTTCGAGTAAGTGTCTATCTATTAGTCTTTCTAAGACTTCTAATTCATATGTAAGATCAAATTGATCATCTTTGACTTGACATATTTCTTGATGACGGTTTAGAATATTTTTCCAAATATCATTAGCCGTTTGACACAAAAAGACTTTTTCATGCTCATTCTTTGGCAAAGCTTTATAAATCATTTTCTTAGCTTTAATGTTTTTATAAAGATTGGGATAACCCTTTTGATTATCAAAACTTGATTTCGTTGGTTTGAAATCACCAATAGAAATGACATGCCAAAGATCTTGATCAATTGATCTCACATAGCCCTCAAATTTGCTTTTCCATTCAAGAAAACTTTCTTTTTCAAATAGCGGTAGCTTTTGAATAAATTTCCCTTCTTTGAGATTTTCAAAATCCATGGATCGATCCAAGTTTTAAAATACAATATATTTTAAAGAACTTGAGTAACGTAGCTCTTGATGCCAATTGTGGAAAACTAGAAAGGGGGTTGAATAGTTTACCGCTTTTTACGTTAGTTATCTTTTGAAAACTATCCGTTTTAATCAAAGATATACTTGACGTTTTACTTTAAGATGTGAATTTAAACACTTTGACCAACTCAAATACAATATGTAAACTAAACACAATATGTAAAACATGCAAGTAAAGAGATAGAACGATCAAACCACAACACGATTGTTTATCGTGGTTCGGCTAAAAGGACCTCACTTGTCCTTGCCCTACGTCCACGCCCCGAGTATCCAACTCAAGAGTTTCAAGCACTATCAACAAACTCCTTCTCGGTGGAGAAACCTTTACAATCGTCGCTTACACTTTATCCGGTACAAAGCTAGATACCGAGTTCTAGTTCGAGGTAGAACCAACCTAACGTTGCCTAATTCCTTTTTCCGACACAAGGCTAGATGTCGAGTTCTTTACCAAGGGTACAACCACTCCCAATAGTTCTTTTACAAGGGTACAACAACTCCCGACACACTATGTATTTTGAGGCCTAAAATACTAACCGATCACTTGATACACAATACACATGAAGTATAAACTACCTAAGCTTATACATGACCAAGCTAACAAGACTTGCAACTTTGTGTGTAGCTTCTTGAATGAATTGTGATCTCCTTGGCTACATAAGAGATTCACACAAGTTAGTAGATTCTGAGATCTACGAGAGAAAATATGTGAAATATGTTTCTAACTGATCAAGAGCAAAATGCTACAAATGGTTTGGTATTTATAGCAAAACTTCCAACAGCTCTGGCGGACCCGGCGGAACCCTCACAAGGGTTCCGCCCGTGTACTCACAGGGTTCCGCCAGATCTGATGAATGAAAGGTTTGCCACAAGTTCCAAACCAACCTAAGTCACATCAACTTATTACATGTCATGTAACACCCCAACCCGAGAAGGGCTAAAGTGTTCATAATGGAGTCAAATCAGAACACAAGTGAAACGGAGATTCATACAATAAGCAAAGGATACAAGGTTACAACAAAACTAAAACAAAAACAAAGGCTAAAATACAAAACAAAGCCCAACTCAGACTAAGCCCAATCTCATAATATCTAGTCACTTCTAAGTCCAGTCCAATGCTACAAGGTGAAGTCTTCTAAGCCCAAAAGCAAAGCCTTCGTCCATAACCCAGCTTCCTACTAAACCTGCCGCATGAGAAAAGAAATGCGGCTGAGCTTAAAAGCTCAGTGAACAGATATGAAAGTAAACAAGCACAACAAGATAATA
>LBNU01023753.1:47203-58501 GCA_014162995.1 Artemisia annua
AAAGCTTATGATGAGTCAAACACACAATCTTACCTTAAATGCATAATGACAATCCTATCATAACTTATGAAGTGACAAAAGCTAGTTATGAGCATGATGTGACAAGACTAACTATAGACATGTTAGAATGACATTTAAGTGCAAGCCAAGTAATGTCATATCAAGTAAATGCTAACATGTAATACTACCTAGGTGTGTAAGCAAGTATTATGACAAGTTAGACACACATGAATGCTTGATGTGACAATTCTAATTAAAGAGGTAAGTCACTTCAACTTATTACTAGACCACATGCATTGGCTTCCAAAATGTGTAAGAACTTCATGACAAGTTAAACACATAACATATTCATGAATGCATGACATGATGTTTTCATTTATAGAAATAAAACCTTGTTTATGTTTAAATAGAAATGTAAAGTCTAGTTATATAAGACTTAAAAACTAAAGTGATGTTTTATTACAATCTAAAGTTTGCATTTTGTTATTAACAAAACATAGCAAAGATCGTTAAAATATAAATAACGTTTTTAGGCGATATTTGTATTAACAAATAAGGTTAAAGATGTCTAAAATCTTGTTGTTGCGGATGAAAATCATGTTATGGAAGAAACATATTCAGATACAGATCTAGAAAAAGATGTAGCTGCTATTATAGATAAGATCACATGTGAATTTGTTTGCAGGGTAAAATCATATATGATTTTACCAAAAATCACATTTGTTATATTTTAATTAATTGTTTGTTGAGATGTTATGTGAATGATCACCTGAAAACACAATATTGGAGTACAAAAAAATATGATTATAGATGACTAATATCTTGTTGTTGCTGATGAAAATCAGTTTATGGTAGAAACATATTCAGATACAGAACTTGAAAAAGATGTAGCTGCTATTATAGATAAGATCACATTTGAATCTGTACGCAGGGCAAAATCATATATTATTTTATGAAAAATCACATTTGTTATATTTTAATTATTTTTTTGTTGAGGTGTTATGTGAATCACGTGAAAACACAATATCCCCCCACGCTCTCTAGGTTTAATAACTATTTAAATACAATTATTCTTTTATTAAAAAAATGTTAATTTACATTCTTTGATCTAATAAACTGGATGATGAGGATCTGATATGTTATTTATCGGAAAATTTAGATCTTTACAAAATTTTCTTAAAATAAAATCGAGGTTAATTTTAAAATTCAAATAAAAATAAATAATAAGTTAATAAATCTGAAATGGATAGTAACTTTGTGTTTGAAAATAGTAATATTAATTTTTGATAACAAAATCTTAATTTCTTGCTTAAATTTTAAATAAACACTCCTAATTTAAAAATAATATATCTAGCTAATGTTTAACCATTCAATTTGCAATTTGAACATGATTTTTTTTTCTTTTTTTTTTGTTCTTTTTGTGAAGATGAACCATTAATTGTTATGAAATATCTCGTAAATGATACTCATACAAACTCTTTATAATAATTTGCAAATGCATCAAGTTGATATAAGTTTCTAGAGTTATTAGGCATTATTTTTGCATTACAAAAAAGATTTTTCTGCTTATTTTTTTTAAATTATCCAAATTATGTATACTTTAGTGGTAGTTAGATTAATTATAAAGGTTATTAGACGTTATTTATCTTTTATTTTTTTGAATATTTTTGTGTATTTTAATATACTTTAGGCAAGCTAAAAAATTGTTTAAAAATTTACAAGATGTTTGTATTGCGGATGCTTTCTCAACACCATGTGTAGGCTAATAATCTTTGTTTAACTTGTAAGGTGTCAGGGATTGCTTTTCTTTTTTCTTCTTATATGTTGAAGTAACAAACAAGTTTTCTCAGTACAAAACTTTGAACTTATTTTCTTATGAACTTATTTTCTTATTTTGAATTGATATATACATTTTTTTCATAAAGAGTTAAAGGTTGATTATTTTGTATTATTTTTGAGATATTAAATTAGAATTAAGTTTTTTAAAATAAAACCATTAATGGATGTATCTGAATAAAAACTTCTATTTAGTTATTATTTTTTTTACTATTATTGCACAAATAAAAGTTTTCAAACAAGGCTAACTGCAAGATTACTTACTTCTTAACATCTTATGAGTCTTATTTTTTTTTACCACAAGCATAAATAGAAAAATTAAACAACCTCAAACACCCATTTATAAATTTGTAACACCATTTTTGTAACACAAGTTTTGTGTATCTGGAATAACATTATATTAATGAACTTTTACAAAACATCCGCACAATGTTAAATCTTGATGATAGTAAATATTCTAGAATCCCAATAAATACTTAACTAGAATGTTATGAATATGTACAAAATTGTAGATCAAAAGGCTTAGAAAAGGTAAACAAACAAGTATATAAGATACTATCAACTACACGGATTGCATTATTCTCATGTGGTGTTAATTAAACAATAATTTTTTTGGATACGCTACTCTATCTTGACTAATAAGAGTTAATCATAATAAATTAAGTTATAAAATCAGCAACACTGTAAGCCTTTTTAATAATTTATTAAAACCATGATACTTTTGTACATGTTTATGTTTGTTAGGACAGTGACATACTTCTTTAATTAAAATTACAAAACTCTTTTACATTTTTAGTAATTCGATATACCATGTTTATGATTAATATAAATCACAGTTTATGCAGATTTAGACTATATCGGTTGTATATTTTGGGTAGCTTTAGGGATTTCTTAATGTTGTCATCTTAAAAAATTAGGATAACTATCTAGAATTGTATCCAACTTGACACTTTTTTTTTGTTGGGTATTCAAATTTTATTTTTTTTTATTGTATGTATCTGACTCTCTAATCTTTCTTATTGTTAACATCATTCTTTAAATATTTCTTGTTGTATATATCAGTAGTGTTAAGTGTTAACTACATATCTAGTCCTTATGGTTTGACGGGTGTAATACCTTTGTCTATTTATTTGGTCCCTATTACTTAACCTCAGTTAGTCTGAAATACATAACCACTACCTACCACAGCCATCCACCACCACCGCCACCGCGATCCACTACCACTACCGCCACCCACCACCGACTACCACTACTAATCACCACCACCACGCACCACTGCCACCCACTGCCACCACCTCCACCTACCACCACCATTACTAATCACCACCACCACGCACCACGGCTACCCACTGCCACCACTACCTACCACCAACACTACCAATCACCACCACCACGCGACCACTACATAATTTTTTAACCTCCTTATGTATAACGCTTTTTGTAAACTCAATATATATGAAATATGATATAAATATATAAATATTTTCATACTTTGCGTCGTTATATATCACACCTTAAAAGCGCAAAAGTTTCGCCTTAGTCGTCAAGGGGTGAGGTTTGGTCATGCCACCACGTCACACCTCACGCTATTTATAACCTTGTATTCAACACAATATTTTCTATTATTATTTGTTTGGTCCTAAAAAGATGTGAAAGCCGTATTCTAATTCTAACTTTGATATATATTATCTCCTTATTATTTAGTAATAAAAAGTATTTATTACGGCATGGATTTGTCGTTCAGCACATAATGTGCTTGATTTGTTTTAGTATTTGAAGACTACAAATAATCCCATTGCTTTTACCATTTGATAGATATATTCTCGTTGCAAATTTGGTCTTTAATAGGTGACATGTTTTCATGACATTCAAGTTGGTCATCTCTTATTTTTTATGTCTTTTATGGGACCAATCTAATTGGAGCTTTAACATCTTTAATGAAGTTGTTGATAATTGTCATTGTGCAATTTCCAAAATTGGTTAAGTTGTTATTGGATACAGTACTACAATTTTGAATTAGTGCATCTTTTAAAAGAAAATGATTCTTTCGAAGTTGACTTTCCAATTTTCTTTAGAGGAAATACCAAAAAAGGTACAAAAACATTGGAGTATTTTACTTTTTGTCACGATTTGACCCTTTATCCCAATTTGGTCATGCTCGACTGCTCAACTGGCCTCATTGATCGACACGTGTCATTTTTTTTTTACTTTTTTATTATTATTTGTTTGTACTACAAAATCTATGAAAAAATCTTTTTTACTATTCAACCTTTTTGTACTATAATATAAATAATTGCTCGACTTGCTTGCTCGACTGACGGTGCACTTTTAGTCCTTGGAAAAGTAAAAAGGTGTCGGAAAATCTTTTGGATAGATTCTCTTTATACTTACCAAATCCCACTTCAAAGATTTTTTTGTACCTTTTTTGTACTTTCAATTAATATTTTATTCACTTCAAATTTTTTTCCTTTTTCTCTTGATGATTTTCGATTCAAAAAGACACACACACACACATCACGATGTTCACATCTAACAAACATTTGCTACATGTTGAAGGATTGATCGATACCGCTTTTTTCATCAAAAATGGTGAGTGTTTTGCATCAAGTCATTAGATATTGATAAGTTCTTATTATCGGTTGATGAGGATCTAAACACACGCCTTGTGTTAGATAGATACTTTGAGTTTATGCTATGTAGCACGCGGAATATACTACAAAGCACTTACAAGATTTGTTTGTGTGATTTGCATGATTGCTAATGAAACAGTGAACAATGAGAATTATGAACACAGAAGTTAAACAAAACTCTTAGCTTCAATATATTGATGATAATAATACGAGTGATCTTGGTTATCACTAAAGTTACACCTTCAAGCTTTTACAATGATTCATGTGTGAAACCTAAACCTAGGACCTCCTTTTATAGGACAAGGAGTCCTTTACAAGATAAGTATAAATCTAACTTATAAGATATTCACAAAATGTTTTCCATACTTATCAAATACACGATTAGAAACAATTATAACTTAAGCAGTGGTAAGTATATGTACTAGCAGTGGTAATGGTGTTTCCACTGCTAGTGCATTTTTTTCAGCGGTGTCTTCTTCCAAGCTTAACAGTGGTAACTGTTTGTGTTATTCCTAACAATCCTCCCCTAAACTTATGATTTCTGTGCAAATCAATAAGTTTCTTTGATGAGAGGGAGAATTCTTCCAAACACTTTATCTCCTCTTTAACTCATTTATGGCTCTTGTATTCTGTTGATGAATCCTGTGCAATAAATCTTGAAGATGAGGAGTTATTTCTTCACACCTTAACTTTGAAGATATCATGACAGTGAGAACTCCAGCTACTAATGGATATTCCTTCTCTGTAAGCATAAAAACATCCACACCAGCTTGTGTAGACACATGGTGAATATCACTTGAGCTGTAGTGTTTCCATAAAGTTGTCAAGTTGTCAGCCTCAAACGTCCAATACCTATCACTTGGGTCAGGTGCATAAAGTTTTCTGAAGTGCACCCATAGCTCCTTGGCTTTAACACTTTCAGGCTCTTCATCTCTGAATTTTGCTTGTACTAAACTCCATAAAGTGTCTAAGTCAGCTCTGTCATAAGATCTTACAAGATCTTCAAAATCCCTGTAAACTTTAGTATCACCACCAATTCTGACAATCTTCCAAGCTTCTCCAAATTCATCTTCATGAATCTCCCAATCTACTATTGGATGTCTTGCTTTCAGTGGCTCAGTGAAAAGAATATCAGTGTCAACAAGTAGCATGTCATCAAGCTGTTCTATAGTTAATTTTTCAGATTGAGACTCTTGTTCTTGAGCTAATCTTGTCTTCTTAGTGGCTTCAGATTCAAGGATTGTACCTGGCCTTTTGTACTTTGGAAATCTTCTGGCCTCTTCTTCAGAATTCATTGGAACAAAGTCTTTATCCATCTTGAAAATTCTGTAGTAGATACCCTCAATCTCTTCATGTGATTTCCCCCTAAGCTGTGACATCTTCCATCCACCAACATTGCAGATATACTTCTTCATTCCAGCAATCACTTGAACTTTGGATGGTTATCTTGGCTTTTTCTGCTTCTTCTTGATTGAACCAATCATCTATTGAAGTGCTTGATCATTCTTCATTTGGATAAAATCTGCTAGATGAGCTGATCTTTCTTCAGTGGTTAAACTTTAATCTGCAATAAGCTCAGTAGCTTTCTTCTTTACTTCAGGATTTGTCTGGATCATGTGTTCAATCTCTTCTTTAGTTGGTACATATGTATTCTGCAGAATCAACTTTTGAAGCATCCCTAGTCAACTCTTCATTGTGCAGTCTCTGAGCCTCCTTAAAGCTAGCCACATCCAATTCATCCTGTGCAGCTTTATTAGCCAATTTTTATTCATGAAGTTTTTGAGCTACCTCTGCATCATAATCTATCTAAGCAGTTATTCTTGGCTTAACAACTCTTTGTTGCTCAGATTCTTCTTCTACTATTGGAGCTTTCCCTTTTTCTTTCCATTTTCTTTCAAGTTCCTCCTCTGCAGTGGAAACATTTTGACCAGCAGTGGAAACTACTTGTGTCTTCTGAGGTTGACTTGAGGCTGTATCCAAAACTTCTTCTGGTAATCTTTGAGCATCTAGATCCACAATCTCTGTAGGATCATCTTTAACCACTTCCTCTATTTCTTATTGTTGAGGAGTTTCTTCATTACCCTGAGCTTCTTCAAGTGGTTCATCATAGCCCAAACTTTCAAAAACTCAAAAATCTTGATCAACCCCAAAATCTAGTTTCCTCCTCTGAGTTTTAGCATCTGTTTTCCTCCCCTGTTTGGGAGAATTACCTAAATCATCACTGAAGTCTTCAGAATCATCATCATGAGGTGAGGATGGAGATGAAATCACCAGTGTAGCAGATCTTCTCCTTTTAAGCTGCTGCACTTCTTCCTTCAAAGATGTGATCTCAGCTTGAAGACCTTGAATATCTTTGGCATGTTTCTCCTTAGTGTGTGCCAAATCCTTCTCCAATAGAGCAACCTGCGTTGACCATTTTGTAAAGGTTTCCATCAACTCTTTAAGTTTCCCACTGCCCTCATCACTTCCAGCTATGTGACCTGCTGAGAGAGGTGAATCATGGGGCAATGGTTCAGTTTCCTCCCTAGTTGGACTAGGAAGTACTCCTAAACCTCCACTGTTTGTACCTACACCAAAAAGTTCAACATACTTCTGAATTATGATGGCCCGAACAGTGTTATGTTATAACCTAAAATACTTAACAACGTAACACAATACTAGGGAACTTCATGTGAGGGTTATATACTTCTGAATTATTATAGCCCGAACGGTATTATGTTGATAACATTATACAATACTAGGGAGCTTCATGTGAGGAGTCTTATATAATTCTGGATTGTGATGGCCTGAACGGTGTTATGTTATAACTGATGCGTGGGTTTTGCAACCTTCGCAATAGGTTTTACCTCTCAAGGGATCTTGAGAAGCTTACAACCCCTACCAGGCAGTGTACCTGACCGATTTAGTATAGTGAAGTGGCAAGTACCGGGTGATTGATCGTTCTCTCAGGGACTAGTGTCGTTAGGATTGAAAACTACTCTAATTTAGTTCTAAGGGTTGAGGGATGGTTCTTTTTGTATTTTTATATTTTATGAAAGCAAGTAAAATCTCGGGTATTTGGAAGAGTGGGCGGAATTAGTTGCTAATCAACTAACCCAAATAACTACTATTGCAAATAAAATAAAATAACAAGAAAAGTAAATTGGTTGTGAAACTTATATGGAGAAAAGTGTGTTTACTTAGATTTCCTTACTCCCTAGCTATCTTTTACCTGTTAATTGGTTTGTTACAATTGTATGGATGACGGGTTGTATTCCTTTAAACCATTCGTAGGGCCGTGTACGATCTTCCCTAACTCTATAAGCTCCTACTTCACTCCTATGCCGAGCCGACTAAAACCCCCTAACATGGGATCATTAGAATTCGCTTATGCATTAAATACAACCATATAATCGTAGTACACATCCGATTCATGTTTCTTAAGACATTCAAGCAAGTTACCGTATAGGAGGTTAGCCAGTTTTCTTAAGCCTAACATCGACATCACCCACCCACAACAATCAATAACAAACCAACAACAAGTAATCAATAGCTAGGTTTCATTAGATCTAATCAAACACAAGAGAAACCTAGCCTAGCATGTTAAAGTAAAGACAAGCATAAGATATAATCAAGCAACACATAGAAATATTGATTGATTTGAAAGGAGACTTATCTTTAATTGAACATGAATGATTCAAGGGTGAAAAACCCTTGAAACTACAGTAAACCACGACGAAGGGTTTATCCCTAAAGTTCTCCCAAAAGTTACACACTTAATGAATGAAAATTAGAAAACTATATATAGGTTTTACAACTTGACGGCGTCACATTTTAGCTCGTGACACCGTCACCTCGCCGCCAAAACCCTTCTCGGATTGCTAAGATCTACTCTTGACGCCGTCCCTCTTTAAAAGTCTTTGGGACGTCTCTCTTTAAGTTATAACATGACGGCCTAGGTGAATTTACATGTGACGTCGTCACGTGTAAAGGCTTCAAAATCTTTCTCGCCTGTCTCGTGTAAAAATTATCCACCTCTTTGTCAAAGCGTGACGCCGTCACCTCGTAAAGAGTGATGCCGTCAGGTACTGTTTCCAACATAATTTGAGACTTTGTCGTTTTCTTCACTTTTATGCTCCAAAAACGTCCAAAATGCTTCCTTTTCCAGATTTCTTCTCCAAAGTACCTAAAATGACAAAAGGATCGATTTAAGGCAATATTTGATCAAATAATTATGAATTAGGGTTTAAATGACCCCCTAAAAGCGTAACACTTTCGCCTCATCAGATACCCTTACACTTGAGATTTTCTTGTCCTCAAGCAAATGCGCTTTTATTCCCATCAAAATATGAGCTAGGGGTCATTTACCACTAATATAAAAGTAATTATAACAAATAGTCATTCCACCCTAGTCATAACAAGCACGGAAATCATATACTAGCACCTCACAAATAGTGTTTGGATACTCTTATCTCTCGAGTGTTATAAACCTATATAACTAAATGGAAATGGAAAAAATATCACTCACTACCTGTCATAGCAAATACATTACCATAGGCTTGGGAATTGATTGAAAACATCCTCCACTAGGCGTAAGCACATAAGAATAACTATCAAAGAGGAATTTTTAAGGGTTGTAATGTTAGGTGTAGGGATATGATAAACACGGTTTGTTGGAATAAAGGGTATTTTTAGTGGCGGCGAGTTAATTATCTTGATCAAATACATGCACAAGGTGGCGTCGCTAAGCCAAGACTACACTCGACTTAAGCTAATAAGAAAATAACATAAATAAAAATAAAAATAAAAATAAAGGAAAACGGGATGGTAGTCCGTATGTTTTCTCTACTTTTCTTTTTTTTCAATTTTTTTTCGTTTTTCTTGTTTTTTTTTCTTTTTTTCTTTTTTTTTTCATACACTCTTGCCCTACCATCCAAAATAATACATCATAAGGGCCTAGGTTCTCCCATTACACTTGCACTTTTACATACTTTACAAGTAACTATTCTAATGACCCAAATTAAGATTATTGAAAAACTTGGAGTACATTAAAATATTAACGCTTACATGGTGGTAATAATTGACGTTCTTCCCCATTACTCCATTACAATAGTACTTTACCCATGAGTCCCAATCCTCCCAAAACAATATGTACAAGATATTACTTGACTTAACAACCATGTAATCAGTTAGAGAATTAACTAAGTGATGGATCTAAACACACACCTTGTGTTAGAGATACTTTGAGTAATGTTATTAAGCACGCGGAATTTACTTAGTAATACTTAGAAGATGGTTTATGTGATGTATTGTGAGTGAGAACAGTAGTATGTAACACAAAGCTTCAGTATTATTAATGATAATAATACGAGTGATCTTAGCTATCACTAGGGTTACACCTTGAAGCTCTCTAGAGTAATTCATTCCTTAGACAATGACCTAGGATCTCCTTTTATAGAGCAAGGAGTCCTTTACAAGATAAGTATTAAGGTATCAAAATAGAATATACACAAGATCTATTCTATACTTATCTATACACGAATACACCAGTTATCTAATAAGCAGTGGTAACTATATGTACTAGCAGTGGTAATGAGTTTCTACTGCCAGTGCATTCTTCAGCAGTGTCTTCCACAAGCCTATCAGTGGTAACTGTTAGCTTTATTCCCAACAATCCTCCCCTAAACTTATGATTTCTCTGCAAATCAATAAGTGTTGATCCCAGTTGAGCAATTGATCTAGTATTATTATCTTAGATAAACCAAGACAACAATGTATAGAAGCTGACTTGTTACAAACTTAATCAATATGCAGAATTTATTGATTAACTTAAGATGAACACAAACACAATAATATCACCAACTAAACACTTCAATATATTGAATACGAGCACTCTAAATATTGCTAGGGTTTTGCAACCTTGAAGTGAATACAATGCTAGAATAATTACGCATAAATATTTACTTTTACGTATAACTGTTAGGTTAAATCGCGTAAACTAGATAACGTTAACCGGCTCTTTCCGAGGTAAATGTTTAACAGGAAACTCGAATTATCTCACTTTTAACGTGTACACAATTAATTTAACCTTAAATCGGGAAGTTATCCCGCTCATCTCAAAAAAAAAAAATAAATAAAATAAAATAAAAAAAATAAAAATCATTCAACACGTAGCGGCACGAGTCTAATTAAAGTCTAAATTCAATTAGTATATTATGGCATTAATAAACTTATTTTATAAGTCATATAACTGAAATTATTAACTTTTACATTACACATACATTTGCATTTTTGGCCTTGCATGTATACATACTCCACCACCTTTTGTTCAAATTTCACAAGGATACACATGATATCAAAATTTGAAAACCCATTCCTTTCTTCTTTTCTTTCTAACCATGGAACACAACACACACTCACCATAGTGCATGTTTGTCTTGTTGCCTAACAAACCTTGTACCCAATTTGTTTTGTATCATTTTTGTTTCTTGTAAATTTTGGCTTATTTAATTTTGTCCCACTTGATTTTCTTGGCTTCATATGTAACCAACTCTATGGTACCACCCTTACATGTTTTGGCTTCACACTTAGTACTTCCCATTTTTTTCCTCAACAATATTTGTCTTGAAATGCAAATAAATCCCACGAGCACATGACACCTTTGGTTTAAATAGCTAGTCACCCAACCTCATTTCACAAACAACACAACATATACAAAACTTGCTCTCCCTTTTCCCTTTTTCTTCTTGTTCGACACACACAAATGTCCACATAAATTTTCAAACAAAAACTCACAAGGTCACATATGCTCTAAATGGATACGTCACAAGCAAACCACATCAAAAGCAAAATT
>LBNU01023756.1:0-10204 GCA_014162995.1 Artemisia annua
AACAACTTTTGAACATTTTGATCACATTTAATCACTCTTTGTGCTCCATGAGTTATTAAGATAAATCACATCTGTTTGGGTAGAGTGCACTTTTTGAATAGATCCAACGCTTCATACGACAATCATACCCCGGGATCACGTTCACTGAATGTCGCGTGGACTTGCAACACGCACTACGTTTTACCTCTCGAGATCTCGACAGAAGCATTGTCAATCCCCAGCCAGGTGCAGTGGTACCTGACCGATTAGTATAGTGAGTGGCAAGTACCGGGGGAAAATTGGATCGTATCCTCCGCAGGGATAGTGTATCGTTAGCTAAAAGCTACTCTAATCTAGCAAGTGTGGAGGAACGATTCTTTTGTATTTTTATATTTTATGGAAAGCATAAAATCTCGTTTGGAGATAGGGCGAAATAGTTGCTAGTCAACTAACCCAAGTTATCTACTTCTAAGCTCACTTATTTTTTGTATTCTTGGTTTTGGAGAAAATCAGTGGGGAGAATAGTGTTTACTTAAGGATTCATTACTCCCTAAACTATTTTTACCATGTACGATTATACTGGTTGAGTTTGCGTAACTGCACGGGTGTCATTCCTAACCAAGTCTAAGGAGTGCAGTTCATTCCCAAAAACTCTATAACGTTTCTACTCACCCTATGACGATACGTCAAGCATTCCATCATTGAGCTCACGACAACCTATGCATGAATACTACCTTAATCGACAACGCACATACGATTCACCATTTAAAGACGTTCAAGCTTGTTACCGTATAGGAGATTAGCCAGTTTTCCGAGTCTAACGTAGATGAAACATTCATCCAAAATACAATCACCAAACATACACATCGACATCTGATACATCAAATAGTAGGTTTCATTAGATCTAAGTACAACACAAATAACAATTAGCTCTAGCATTGTTCAAAGAAAGACAGTACAACATCAATCACACAATCACATAGCACATATTGTATGTAATAAAGACTTGATCTTGATTAAACATGGCAAGCAAGAAGGGTTAGGATACCTCTAAGGTCTCCTAATACCACGAACTAGGGTTTGAACCGTAAAATTCTGCCACATACAAAATTCCGACCTTCCTAGTTCTCCAAGTTAAGTATAAATTTATATAATCTTCTATATAGTATTAGAAACGCGACGGGCGTAGCCAATAGGTGACGCGTCCCAGCTCCGCGATTAGGTTTCTGACTGGCCTCCTTAGTGGTCATAATTGCTGTCCAGATCTGACGGCCTTGGCCGTGGAGCGGTACGCCTCACCAAATGTTGCACTACGAACTCCCCCTCTGGCCCGTCCAGTATTTTTTCCACTTCTGGACTGTCACCTTTCTTGAGGCGTCACCTTGTAGACTGTGACTGGCGTCACCTTCAAGTATCTTCAAGGTCTTTTGAGTTTGATTGATTTTCCGCACTTTTTCACTCCGAAAAACGCCCGAAAAATGCTCTTTTGTATTTCCCTCAAAAGTACCTAAAATGAAGAAAGAAACGACTTGGTGAAATCCAACCAAAAAACATCATAAATTAGGGACTCAAACGACCCCCCTAAACAACGTAACATTTTTCGTCTCATCAAGATAACCCTTACACTTGAATTTCCTTGTCCCTCAACAAAAAGCCTTTTATTCCCCAATTGAAAAACAAGTTAGAAGGTCATTTAAGCGAACTTAAAGTAATTACAGTAGATTTAGTCGTTCCGCTTTTACTCAAAAAAAAAATAAGCACGGAGAAAATATACTAGCTACCTCCTCAATGTATTGTTTGGATACTCCAGCATCTCTCAGTTATAATATTTATAGATATAAATGATAAAGAATGAAATGATCACTCCACACCCGTCATAATACAATAGATTCACCGATAGGCTGAGAGAGGACAAAACTTCTCCACTAAGGCGTAAGCACCTAGGATAACTATCAAAGAGGTTTTTACAAAAGGGTTATAACGGAGGTTTCAGGGATATGAAAAACACGGTTTGGTTGGTAAGGGATAGTTTTACTGTGGGTACAATCATGTGGCAGAATCTCGAGCTCGTAAGTAAAGACATAAAAGTCTTATACTAGACTCAGAATTGACTCTCGAATTGACGAAACAAAATGTTAGTATTCGAAAGGATTTATCCAAGTAGAAAAGTACCGATTCGAGAAACTCTTAAATAGATGTTTACTATGACGGGTCTAACTTCCTTTTTAGGAATGTTAACAACTTCAAGTTAGTTATTAGGGCTAGTTGTCACCTAAAAGCTGATAATGGATCCCTTTAACTAAGCAACGTAAACGTGTCCCTCGGGTATATGTCTATTAAGAGTGGATCAATTCAAAAAGTGCCAACTCTACCCAACATGTGCAAATTTATTTTAACAACTCATGAGCACATGTGAAGGGGGAGTATTTCAAAGTTCAAAACTCTCAATGTGTTAACAAAAATGTGTTTTATGATCATAAACACTTTGAGAGATTTTCAAGCAAATGGTTTATGGCAACAATAGGATAGTCATGGCGTTATAAGGTGACTAAGGTTAGGAAAAACCGTCCTATGATCCGCCAGAACCGGAGGGATCTACCCAAGGACAATTCCAATAGATAGAATTAGAAGTCCTTAGGTATGATTAAAAGAAGGAGTAAAGAATGAAAGGGAAAGAAGTGGTTGAAGAATGAAAAAGAAATGAAATGAAAAAGGGGTGAAAAGAAATGAGCCCTCCATATGTTCAACCATAGGTCAGACACCGGGTTCAACTCATATGCTACTGATTGCTACTTTGGTGACATCGGTATTGAAGACAAGACGTCATGGACCCAGTGACGCACTGCACTTAAACCTTCTAGCCACTCGAGTATCTCTCAAAAGATACTTGTTTCATTCTCACGGAGAACCGTTGTAATCTATTGACCACTCACTCCGAGTGTGTTGATATTGAAAAGGAGGTACTCTGCTCCACACCTCCGATGACTAAATGTGCACTTATTGAGTCTAGAGCCAAGAGATTCATCAAAAGATCTCATAGGAACACACAATATTATTACACTGGTTGTTCTACATCAATGGACACCAGATGTAAACTTTTGAGTCCTACGCAGGTCTTAGCAATCTGCCAGAACGTTTATGAGAGAATTTACTTATGTACTTCTCAATGATTGAATGGAAACTCCTGCCAGGGTCAACATCAAGCAGCCCTGACAGCAGGTCAAGTCTCTATCTACGTGTTGTGCCCAAGTTCTTTGGATGCGGACACAGCTCACAGATTATGGTTTTCATTTAGACCGCATACCTATGTATTGTGACTCGAAAAGTGCCATAGCCATCTCGTGCAACCCCGTGCATCATTCTAAGACGAAGCACATTAGAGTCCGCTACCACTTCATAAAAGAGCACGTAAAAGAGGGTACTGTTGAAATACATTTCATGAAGACGGATTACCAACTTGCCGATCTATTTACTAAAGCCCTTCCAAAAGAAAGGTTTGACGAATTAGTTCGATGAATTGGCATGCGAAGCCTAACCCCTGAGGAGTTAGAACGTCTTCTCGAATCTTTTTGAAAAACATTTTCAAAATCGCTTCGCTGTAAATATTTTTGAAAAAAGAAAATACAAAATTTGAAAAACCAACAAAAACAAAATAAAAAATAGAAAATTTTCAAAAACTCAAAAACAATATAAAATAAAAAAATCCAAAAATATTCTTCTCACGACATGTCTCTCGTATAATCGATATTATGTACGTTTCTAGAAATGCCTTTCAAAAATGACACGGATATGTACATATGCTTGAGCGAGAGTTCATTTAAATGTTTTCTAAAACATGTCGTTTATCTAAATCTTTCTTCACAATGGCTTTCGTATACTTCAGTACGAAACCCGGGCCTCAATAATGACTTCTTAGTATTTCAACTAAGAACTCGTTTTTCAAAGAAAGGAAAGTGCTTGATTAAAAACAAAGGTTTCAAAAACTTTTTAAGCACTTAGCCTCAAAACAAAATGACTTGTGTACATTTCAGTACATAACTCGCATTTCAAAGAAAAACTCCCTCTAAATCCATTAAAATTGATTTTAAACTTTATGTTTAAACAATATGCTTTCTTTGAGGGGGAGTATAAAAAGAAAAAGAAAATGTTCCAATTTCATGCGAAAAATCCGTCTTTCTCTCCAAAATGCTTTTATTTAATCAGTTGATATCAAAAATATCATGATATGCTATTTTTGGGGGGGAGAAGACCTGATTAAATGTGATCAAAAAATGTTCAAAAGTTGTGGCAGAATCTCGAGCTCGTAAGTAAAGACATAAAAGTCTTATACTAGACTCAGAACTGACTCTCGAATTGACGAAACAAAATGTTAGTATTCGAAAGGATTTATCCAAGTAGAAATGTACCGATTCGAGAAACTCTTAATTAGATGTTTACCATGACGGGTCTAACTTCCTTTTTAGGAATGTTAACAACATCAAGTTAGTTATTAGGGCTAGTTGTCACCTAAAAGCTGATAATGGATCCCTTTAACTAAGCAACGTAAACGTGTCCCTCGGGTATATGTCTATTAAGAGTGGATCAATTCAAAAAGTGCCAACTCTACCCAACATGTGCAAATTTATCTTAACATATCATGAGCACATGTGAAGGGGGAGTATTTCAAAAGTGCAAAACTCTCAATGTGTTAACAAAAATGTGTTTTATGATCATAAACACTTTGAGAGATTTTCAAGCAAATGGTTTATGGCAACAATAGGATAGTCATGGTGATATAAGGTGACTAAGGTTAGGAAAAACCGTCCTATGATCCGCCAGAACCGGAGGGATCTACCCAAGGACAATTCCAATAGATAGAATTAGAAGTCCTTAGGTATGATTAAAAGAAGGAGTAAAGAATGAAAGGGAAAGAAGGGGTTGAAGAATTAAAAAGAAATGAAATGAGAAAGGGTGAAAAGAAATGAGCCCTCCATATATTCAACCATAGGTCAGACACCGGGTTCAATTCATTTGCTACTGATTGTTACTAAGGTGACATCGGTATTGAAGACAAGACGTCATGGACCCAGTGACGCACTGCACTTAAACCTTCTAGCCACTCGGGTATCTCTCAAAAGATACTTGTTTCATTCTCACGGAGAACCCTGCATAATCTATTGACCACTCATTCCGAGTGTGTTGATATTGAAAAGGAGGTACTCTGCTCCATTCCTCCGATGACTAAATGTGCACTTATTGAGTCTAGAGCCAAGAGATTCATCAAAAGATCTCATAGGAACACACGATATTATTACACTGGTTGTTCTACATCAATGGACGCCAGATGTAAACTTCAGAGTCCTACGCAGGTCCTAGCAATCTGCCAGAACGTTTATGAGAGAATTTACTTATGTACTTCTCAATGATTGAACGGAAACTCCTGCCAGGGTCAACATCAAACAGCCCTGACAGCAGGTCACTTCGGTAATCTCTTGTGGGTTACGCGTAGTGTTACGGTGGATTCAAACGGTCTACAGTCGTGGGGTGATCTCCAGCGACTCACCTAATCGTGGGTGTACTTCGGTATGTCTGTGTAAGCTCTTTCGAGGGTATCCGATTAGGAACGGCCATGGTAAGGGTTGGAGAAATTCTTCACAATATGCTGTTGACGATCTCTAATTTCGAACCTGTAAGTACCGGTTGCTTTATTACTAACAAGTTTATGCAGGTACAACCACCACACTAATTTCCACATGCTCATACATACATCTCAAAGTCAAAGGAAAGTTCTCACTAAGATCAAAGGAAAGCAACAGTCAAAGAAAGATTCTACGTCAAAAAGAAGAATCTACAAAGTTAAGTGACAAAGATCAAAGTGAAAGAACCGCGACAACAAATATATCTATGGCCAAGACTAAAGATGTATGAGCATGTTGGAAAGGCGACTAACCTACAAAGACGAAGTAGTGACATAAGGCAGATGAACAACCACAACAACAAAGAACAAAGAATAGTCATCATACAAAGATCACAAAGCATGTAGGAACAAAGAACGATGAACAAAGAACTATAACTTATCTAATGTTTCTAAAGACGTCAAGAGCAAAGAATGTTAAAGTTTAAAGACAAAGATGAAGACGTCACGCAACCTTCAATGACCAACACTTAGGGTGAGATTGTTAGCATTATATTTTTTATTATGAAGTGTCGATCATTATATTATTAAAACGTGTAATAGGTTGCGTTAGAAAGTAGTTTCATAAGTTATATGTTCAGTTATCATAAACTAGAAAGTCTAAGGGCCAAACATGTAATATCAAAATCCCTAGACTTGTAAGCACTATATAATGTATTGTAAGCCTCCATTATGAGGTTGAGCTTCATCATTTGCAATAACACATAGTTCTTATATTTTTACATGATGTTCTCCACTCTTTCTCTCTCTACTCTCTCTCTAGAATAAGCAAGATAAGTTGTGAAATAAGTTGTATCCAAGGTCCTACAGCTTATGTTTATAAACACATGCAACAAGGTTGTATGTTTTATTTTCTAAATTCCTTAAGAGACAATTCATTCCAAGCTAAGGATTAAAGTCTAGCTTAGATGGAATATTGTTTCTTATATGTTAACGACATATGAGATTTAAGAAAATAAATGCATTGCTCCTACTTGCTCTCAAAGTACTCAGGAGTAATCTTATTTGTTAGGAATACTGTTAATACAAATATCGCCTAAAAACGTTATTTATATTTTACGATCTTTGCTAAGTTTTGTTAACGACAAAGTCTAAACTTTAGTTTTTGGTAAAACATAATTCTAGTTTAAAGTCTTGCATAATCATACTTTTGCTACATTTTGCATTTCACATTTTCATATAGAACACAACATTTTCATATTTCTTTAACTAGAAATGTCACATCCCACTTATGGTAAATTGTCATTTTGCAATTAAGGAAACATTGTGTGCTTGACTAACCATAAGTTTTTCTTACACAAAGTTGTGTTTGGATAGCATTAACTTGATGTGACCTTGTTTGGTTGTACACATTAAGTTGTCTTTGTTTTACATGCCATAATTATGTTACATCACATCATGGTATTATGGCATTCACAAGTCACTTCATACTTATGGCTAGGTTGTGTGTTTGACTATCCATAAGCCTTATTCTACAAGTTATGTTTATGACATGTAATAAGTTGATGTGACTTAGGTTGGTTTGGAACTTATGGCAAAGGTTCAATCTGTCAGATCTGGCGGAACCCTGGGGATACACGGGCGGAACCCTTGTGAGGGTTCCGCGGGTTCCGCCAGGACAAAAAGAACTTTGCCTATAAATACCAAACCATTTGCTAGCATTTTTTCTTTATCACTTCTCATCATTTTTTCACACACATTCAGATTATCATTCATCTAACCCTTAACCATTTCATTGTTGTGAAGTTTCTTATTGTAGCAAAGAAGTTCACTAACTCATTTCTAGTTTCAAGCTTCCAACAAGAAGTTGCAAGTCTTGATAACTAAAGCATTGTGTAGATTTCTTTAAGTCTATACTTCATATTCATTGTGTGTTATAGTTGTGATCGGTTAGTATTTGTGCCTTAAAATACAAAGTGTAAAGGGAGTTGTTGTACCCTTGTGAAAGAACTATCGGGAGTGGTTGTACCCTTGGTAAAGAACTCGACATTTAGCTTAGTGTCGGAAAACGTGTATAAGCGACGTGTAAGGTTTTCTCCGCCGGATAAAGGAGCTTGTTGATAGTGCTTGAAACTCTCGAGTTGGATACTCGGGGCGTGGACGTAGGGCAAGGACAAAAGAGGTCCTTGTAGCCGAACCACGATAAACTATCGTGTTGTGGTTTGATTGTTCTTTCTTTATCTTTGCATATATTTATATTGTGTTTGATATATCTTCAAAACTAAATCTTTGTTTACACGAAAGTTTCAATAAGATTTTAAAAGATAATCAACGCTAAAAAGAGGTAAACTATTCAACCCCCCTTCTAGTTTTCCACAATTGGCATCAAGAGCTACGTTACTCAAGATTTTAAAATATATTGTGTTTTAAAACTTGAAACGATCCATGGATTTTGAAAATTACAAAGAAGGGCAATCTATGCAAAGACCACCACTTTTTGAAGCAAACGGTTTTATTTATTGGAAAAACCGATTTGAAACTTACGTGAAATCTAAAGATATAGATTTGTGGTTTATCATTGTTGATGGTGATAATGTAGTTTCAAACATTAAAGATGAAGATCAAAAGAAATTGATTTGTAAAAATAATGAAGCTAAAATGATGCTTTATAACGCTTTACCAAAGAAAGAGTACGAAAGGATTTTTATGTGTAAAACCGCCAAAGACATTTGGCAATCTTTAATAGTCACTCATCAAGGAAACTCACAAGTTAAGGATAACAAAATTGATCTTTTAATTCAACAATATGAACAATTTGTTATTCCCGAAAATGAGACTATTGATATTGCATTTGCTAGGTTTAACACTATTATTACTTCACTTAAAGCACTTGACGAATCTTTTTGTAGCAAGAATTTTGTCAGGAAATTTCTTAGAGCACTCCATCCAAAGTGGAGAGCAAAAGTGACGGCAATTGAAGAATCAAAGGATCTTTCAAGCATGTCACTTGATGAGCTAATTGGAAACCTCAAAGTTCATGAGATGGTAATGGAAAAAGATTCCGAAATAGTCAAAGGCAACAAAGAAAAAGTGAAGTCCATCGCCTTGAAGGCTAGAGTTCAATCAAGTGATGATGATGAATCTAGCTCGGATAGTGATGATGAAGAATATGCCATGGCCGTTAGAGACTTCAAGAAGTTCTTTCGGAGACGTGGAAAGTTTGTAAGGCAACCTAAAGATGAAAAGAAAACCTTTCGTAAAGACCGTGATGATAAGAAAGGAAAGGTTGAAAGAAAATGCTTTAGGTGTGGTGAAACAAGTCATCTTATAGGAGAATGTCCTAAACCGCCCAAAAGTAAGTCACAACAAGCATTCGTGAGCGGTGCTTGGAGTGACTATGAAGAGGACGATGATGAGTCAAAGAATGATGACATTGCGCTCATGGCTCATAACTCAAATGAGGTACTTTCCGACTCATCTTATTCCTCTATAGATGATGACACCTTACAAAACCAATATAACAAACTTTGTGAACTTAGCTTAAAAATCATAAACAAAAACAAATTTTTGAAAACTAAAAAGGAGTTTTTAGAAAATGAAGTTTATGAATTGAAAGAAAAAGCTAAGAGGTTAGAAAAGAGTAAAGATGTTAACACATCATGTAAATCTTGTGAGGAATTTAAACTCGAAATTGAGAAACTAAAAGTTACTCAAAATGATCTAATCAAACAAACCACAAAGTTTAAGAAGTTTGATAAAAGCATTTCTTGTGCGGATGAGATAATGAAAATTCAAAAATCACCATTTGATAAAACGGGACTAGGTTTTACAAAGGAAGAAACCTCTAAAAGTCAAGTAAAATCAAACAAGAAATCACAAGAAACAACTAAAACATTTTTGGCAGGCCGCGGAACCGGCGGTACCCTCAAGAGGGTTCCGCCCGTTGATGCTCAGGGTTCCGCCAGACCTGCTGCAAGAAATTTTGCTTCAACATCAAATCGTTCAAAATTTGTCAAAGTCACACGTAAGAGTGAAACTAAACTTGCTGTTAAAATGGGAGTAGGACTTGGTAAAAATGAGTTTAGAACTAAAACCGTTCAACCAAGGCCTAAAACACCTTTTCCCAGATGCCCCTTTCCTAAGAGCAACTACTACCCACAACCAAACTACCAACATGTTTGGAACCATAACACTCCTAGACATTACCAAATTCCAAACTATATGTCATGGAACCCATATGCTCTAATTTCATACTTGGGACAAGTTAACGGTATGTTTAACCAAAATGGACCCATGAGAAAATGGGGACCAAATGTTTGAGTGTTTTTCATAAAATAGGTGTGCCTCAAAGTATCTTTGGAACCGGATGAGTGGATCAAAGATAGTGGGTGTTCAAGGCACATGACGGGAAATAAAAGCCTCTTCTCAACATATCACAAATGTGATGGAGGTAATGTTACGTTTGGTAGCAAAGCTAAGAGAAAAATCATCGGAAAAGGTACGATCTCTCATGACTCACTTACTATAGATGATGTAGCTCATGTAGATAACTTAGGCTTTAATCTTTTTAGTATTAGTCAACTTTGCCGTAACAAGTATAACGTCCTTTTT
>LBNU01023757.1:5410-16811 GCA_014162995.1 Artemisia annua
CAATGATTGTATTTGTTGCATGTTTGCATGACCTAATCTCTTATGCCACAAAGTGGAGTTTTCGTCTAAGGTTGCTAGGCATATCCTATCTTCCAGTTTATCTCCTAGTTTCATGACATATACGCCGCCTTTCCTAATTCCTCTACCTACGACTTTATCATCCTTAATAATAACACTATTCTTATCGGTAAAGGTAACCCTACACTTATTGTCACATATTTGTCCTACACTAAGCAAGTTATATGTTAAGTTATCTACATGTTCAACATTTTCAATAGTTAGGGAGTCTTGAGAGATCGTACCTTTTCCAATGATTTTTCCACGACGATCACTACCAAAAATAACATTACCTCCATTGTATGCTTTGTATGTAGAAAATAGCTTGCGATTCCCCGTCATGTGTCTTGAGCACCCGCTATCCTTTACCCATTCATCGGGCTCCAAATTAATTCCTAGGCATACTTCATTTGACGCTTAAGCAACGAAACATTCTTGTTCTTCATCACCAATTCTTTTCCTTCGAGTTGTTTTCCTTTTATTTTGTATTCTTTGTCGCTTTTTGATAAGTCTTTTGAATTCTTTAACAACCTTTGCATATTCTTCGTCTTCACTTTCGGAACTAGAGTCATCATCGTCACTTAGCTCTTTTTTGATTGTCATCTCTATACAATCTTCTTGTTTACTCTTGTCGTGGCTCATGTTGTTTTCGGCATCATTACCTTCACATAAAACATTTGAACTAGTAGCACTTGTACTTACATCAACTAAATATTTATCGACTATACTTTCTTTTGCTACTAACTCATGTGCAAGTTTTTCTTTGGCTTGACATTCTTCTTGGTGATATTTTGAAAGACTTTTCCACATATCGTTTGCCGTTTGACAAAAGAATATTCTTTCATACTCAACATTTTAAATAGCTTTGTATATAATAAATTTTGCCAAGTTATTTTGTTTTTCAAAAGTAGTATTTATTGATTTAATATCACCAATTGAAATGACATGCCAAAGATCATAGTCTATTGATTTCACATAACTTTCGAATTGATTTTTCCATGTAAGAAAATTTTCATTTTCAAAAGTGGTTGTTTAAAAACAATTTTCCCTTCTAGATATTTTTCCATTTCCATAGATCGATTTCAAGTTTTAAAATACAATATATTTTAACTTAAGTCTATAGCTCCTTTATTATCGCACATAATGGGGATATTTTCTAACCTAATGCCATAGTCTACGAGAGCTTGTTTCATCCATAGTGCTTGTTGACATGCCTTTCCAGCGCTTACGTATTCGGCTTCGGTGGTAGAAATAGCAAGAGCGGTTTGCTTCTTCGAAAACCAAGATGTTATACAACATCCCATAAACGTGCAAATACCGCTAGCGCTTTTTCTATCTATGTAGTCTCTCGCATGATCCGAATCCGCATAGACAATGGTTTCTATGCTGGATCCCTTAGGATACCATAATCCTAAGTGTATAGTGCCTTTAATGTATCGGAAGATACGCTTAACCGCTTCTAGGTGAGAGGTTTTGGGATCCTCTTGAAAGCGAGCACAAAGGCAAACACTATACATGATATCGGGTCTACTTGTCGTTAAGTATAGTAAACTTCCTATCATTCCTCTATACTTAGTGTTATCTACGGACTCACCTTCTTCATCTCTTGCGAGTTTAATTTCCGTAGACATAGGTGTCTTAAGTGGTTTAGAGTCTTCTAGGCCAAATTTCTTAAGCATTTCTTTAATGTACTTAGATTGGTTAAAAAATATTCCATCTTCTAATTGTTTTATTTGTAGACCTAAGAAGAAGTTTAGTTTTCCCATCATACTCATCTCAAACTCATCATGCATGATTTTGGCAAATTCATCACACATTTCTTGACAAGTTGAGCCAAATATAATGGCATCAACATATATTTGAACAATGATAATATGTGGGTTACTTCTTTTAGTGAAGAGAGTGTTGTCTACCATTCCCATGGAATAATTATGTTTAACTAAGAATGCCTTAAGTCTATCATACCAAGCCTTTGGAGCTTGCTTAAGACCATATAAAGCTTTCTTTAGTCTATAAACATAATCAGGTTTTGCGAAGTCAATGAATCCTGGAGGTTGTGCCACATATACCTCCTCATTGATAAAACCGTTAAGGAATGCACTCTTCACATCCATTTGGTATAACCTAAAGTCTAGGGTGCAGGCATAAGCTAAAAGGATTCTAATGGATTCTAATCTAGCTACAGGGGCATAAGTTTCGTCATAATCAATTCCTTCTTGCTGATTATAACCTTGGGCAACTAACCTAGCTTTGTTCCTAGTAACTATTCCATTTTCATCTAATTTATTCCTAAAAACCCACTTGGTTCCTATTATAGTCACATTCCTAGGATTTGGTACTAGTTCCCAAACATCATTTGTTTTGAATTGATTTAATTCTTCTTGCATAGCCATAATCCAACTTTCATCCTTTAAGGCTTCATTTATGTTCTTAGGTTCTATTGTCGACACAAAACAAAAGAAGTTATTTTTGTCTTGCGCTTGTGATCTAAGTGTTCGTTGGTTTAGGTGACCTATGATGTTATCTAACGGGTGTGACCTAGATTCCTTAATATTTATGACTTCGTTTTCTTCTAAATTTTCTTCCTCAATATCATTTCCTACGGGTTTTGTTTTACTAACCTCAAAAGCTTCTTCCTCTATAACATCATCATCTTCTAAGGGTAATGTCTTAGGTGGTGGAGGAGTTTCATCGAAGGTTACGTTTAAGGATTCTTCTACTTTCATAGTGTGTTTATTTAAGACTATATATGCTTTACTACTTTGCGAATATCCTAGAAAGATTCCTTCATATGACTTAGGGTCGAACTTAGTAAGATAATCCTTTGTGTTAAGAATGAAACATTTACTTCCAAATACCTTAAAGTAGCCTATGTTTGGTTTTCTACCTCTTAGTAACTCATAAGGAGTTTTTCCTAGTATTCGTCTAATAGACACCCTATTAAGTATGTATGTTGAAGTATCTACGGCATGACACCAAAATTTTTGTGGGATAGATTGTTCATTTAACATAGTTCTACTCATTTCTTGTAAGGTCCTATTTTTCCTTTCTACTACTCCATTTGATTGAGGTGTTCGTGGAGCGGAAAAGTTGTGAGATATTCCATTTAAATCACAATATTTTCCGAATTGTACTTCGTTATCAAATTCCCTACCATGGTCCGTCCTAATTGAAACTATAGAGCATCCTAGCTTATTTTGTATCATTTTACTAAATGTCTCAAATTTTTCAAAGGCCTCGGTTTTATCGCTTAGGAACCTAGTCCACGTGTATCGTGAATAGTCATCTACTATAACTAACGTGTAGCGATTGCCACCGTAGCTCCGCACCGCGGATGGACCGAAGAGGTCCATATGAAGTAGTTCTAAGCATCTAGTGGTGGATACTATATTCTTAGCTTTATGACTAGCATGTGCTTGTTTTCCTATTTTACAGGCATCGCAAAAGTGTTGATTATATTTTAGGCTAGGCAAGTTTCTAACTAGTTCCTTAGACACCAATGATTGTATTTGTTGCATGTTTGCATGACCTAATCTCCTATGCCACAAAGTGGAGTTTTCGTCTAAGGTTGCTAGGCATATCCTATCTTCCAATTTATCTCCTAGTTTCATGACATATACGCCGCCTTTCCTAATTCCTCTACCTATGACTTTATCATCCTTAATAATTACACTATTCTTATCGGTAAAGGTAACCCTACACTTATTGTCACATATTTGTCCTACACTAAGCAAGTTATATGTTAAGTTATCTACATGTTCAACATTTTCAATAGTTAGGGAGTCTTGAGAGATCGTACCTTTGCCTATGATTTTTCCACGACGATCACTACCAAAAATAACATTACCTCCATTGTAGGCTTTGTATGTAGAGAATAGCTTGCGATTCCCCGTCATGTGTCTTGAGCACCCGCTATCCTTTACCCATTCGTCGGGCTCCAAATTTATTCCTAGACAAATTTCATTAGATGCTTGAGCGACTAAGCATTCCCCTTTGTTCTTCTTGTCTTCATCGTCAACTCTTTTTCTTCGTGTTGTTTTCCTTTTATCTTGTGTTCTTTGTCGCTTTTTAATGAGTCTTTTAAATTCTTTGACGGCCTTTGCATATTCTTCGTCTTCACTTTCGGAACTAGAATCATCATCTTCATCGTCACTTAGTTCCTTCTTGGTTGACATCTCTTCATAGTCTTCTTGTTCATCCTTGCTCATGTTGTTTTCGGCGTCATTACCTACATATAAGACATTTGAACTCGTAGCACTTGTACTTACTTCAACTAAATATTTGTCTACTATACTCTCTTTTGCTACTAAGTCATTTGAAAGTTTTTCTTTGGCTTGACATTCTTCTTGGTGATATTTTGAAAGACTTTTCCACATGTCATTTGCCGTTTGACAAAAAAATATTCTTTCATATTCAACATTTGAAATAGCTTTGTATATAATAAATTTAGCCAAGTTATTTTGTTTTTCAAAAGTAGTATTTATTGATTTAATATCACCAATTGAAATGACATGCCAAAGATCATAGTCTATTGATTTCACATAACTTTCGAATTGATTTTTCCATGTAAGAAAATTTTCATTTTCAAAAGTGGTTGTTTAAAAACAATTTTCCCTTCTAGATATTTTTCCATTTCCATAGATCGATTTCAAGTTTTAAAATACAATATATTTTAAAAATCTTGTTTGACGTGGCTCTTGATACCAATTGTGGAAAACTAGAAGGGGGGGGGGGTTGAATAGTTTTACGTCTTTTTAATTTACAAAAACTTTGTTTATGAAAACACCAATCCGAACTTTATATGATACCAAAAGACTTGCACAATTATAAACTACGATATCAACAAGTATATAATATGACAAGTATGTAAACAAGTATGTAAAAAGATAGAGATGGAAGAATGGCACCGTGAGACAAAGGATTTATAGTGGTTCGGCTACGAATCTCCTCTTCATCCTACTCCACTCCCCGAGCACCTAACTCGGGAGTTTTCTTCACTATGTCAACAAGCTCCCTTATGGCGGAGAAAACCTTACACGACTTTTGCTTACACCAATTTACGACACTAAGCTAAATGTCGGGTCCTAAACCTAGCTAGAACCAATCTCACTACACACCACAACTTATTACTACTTCTTCACGACTTGTACACACCTCAACTTCTTCACTACTACACACCACTTCACTACTTCACTACTTAATTTTCTTCTCTACCCAACTTCTATTCACAACTAGCTCTCCTAGAACTACTTACTATAAACACAACACTACTTCACAAATGCTATACACAATATACACAATAAATGTACAATACTACTTAAACTTGAGGTTGAAGGAGTATTCTTCTCTTGCACTTTGGATGAGGATGAATGAGGAGGGATTGAATCACTTGAAATAAGGATTAATAATCAAATGATCAAAGGGTTTTAGAAGATGTTTAGAGAGATTTAGATCTGAAAATTTTCGTGCAAGAGGTGGGGAAAAATACCAGATTTAAGGTAGTATTTATAGGAGAAAATTCTAACAGTTTCTGACAGGGGAGCGTGGCCGGTCCCCTTAATTCTTGGTCGGCCCCCTTAAAATTAAGGGGGCCGCCCAGCTGTAACGGCCAGAAACTTTGTTTTTTAGTGGGGAAAGTTTATTTGGTGAAAGACTAACTGATTTTGGTTAAAAATTTGAATTCATATATTTAGAATGATTTAAACATTTTCTTTTATTACCAAAAGTGTTTTTTCAAAAATATATAATATGTCTATATTATATAATAAACTTTGTAATAATTAATTAAATACCCCTTTGATCATGAAATGTATTAAGCACTAGTTTATTCATACCTTAAGTGATTAAGTTGGATAAAATGATATAAACTAGCTTAACACTTGTTTACGTAGTAATCTTACGTTTAATGATTTTACATTTTGTGATCGTCAAAACGTAGAGATATCGAAAAATATAAATAACGTTTTTATGCATTATTTATGTCAACAGATTATGAAGATGTTTGTAAACCAAATGCATATACTTTGGTTTAAGGACCAACAAATACAAGTAACCAATAATCATATAAAACTCTTAAATATAAAACTTTTACAACTTAGATGGGACAATATGATTAAAAAAAACTAGTTAGCCACTATTTGCAACAACATTGATCATTTTTGCACTCCCCAATTGTGCAACCTTTAACCAACGTATTACAAGCTACTACACAATCGTCCCTGTTCTTCGGAACCGCACAGTGCGTTCCATAACACGCTTTTGCTTCACACACTGGAATAAACAAATTTGAATAATGAAATTTGTCAATTTCTATATGGATTGAACGAAAGTAAATAAAAAAACATAAAAGAGAGAGTAATGACATAAAGACATACTGGTATAATTATTATTTTCAAAAATATTACAAAAAGCATGAATGAACAAGTGTGTGTTTATCCTTCATATTAAAAAATTAAAAACATAAACAATACCTGATCTCACAGCACACGTCATGCAAAGAAACAACATAACGAAAAGCACTAGAGCAGGGGAAATTTTTTTTGAAAAAGCCATTGAGATACAATAGGATGCGTTGTCTTTGTATGTAACAATGTTTTCTGTGTCATAGTCAGGGTTGTAATGGTGTTTATATAGTAGTTTAATTTAATGGGAGTGTAACTAATCTTTTGAATTAATTACCTGGTGTATTTTTAGTAAGCAATAAATGTTTTGAATTAATTACCTGGTGTGTTTTTAGTAAGGAATTAAATGTTTTGAATTAATTACTAGTAAAACTTTGTAATTATTTGGTAAACGAATAATTATGTTGATATCCTCAAATCTTCTTCCTTATTTTGATCCAATCCTCGGCACACATCAAGAATAAAATAAGTTATACAAATCATCTAAAAATAAGTTATACCTTTGATTCAGTTATTAACATCCAGCCTAATAACAGCTGGAATCGATGCCAGCTTTTTGAAAAAGCCATTTAGTAGATGTGTTGATATCGTCTGTAACACCCCCAAAATCGGGTCTAGCGGAAGCATACATGCATTGGGGTGCAACTATATTGGTATTACAATACAAGATACAAAGAATGGTTTTTATTTCATTTATTTAGAATAAAAGTTATTATCAAAAGTATATAGTTTACATGATATAAGAATAGTGCGGAAATAGGCCCATAAGATAAATGAAGTGGTCCCAATTAGTTATCAGAGTCTTCTATGACCGTGCCCCTTGCCAAGCGCCTCCAGAAATAAGCTATCGCAATAAACCTGAGAATACATGCTAAAACGGGTCAGCTTACGCTGGTGAGTCCATAGAGTATAGATGATGAAGCGAAAAGTGTTACGCTTTTAAGGGGTCATTTAAGCCCTAATCCGTAATTATTTGATCAAATATTGCCTTAAATCGTTCCTTTTGTCATTTTAGGTACTTTGAAGAGGAATTCTGGAAAAGGAAGCATTTTGGAAGTTTTTGGAGCATAAAAGTGAAGAAAACGACAAAGTCTCAAATTATGCTGAAAACAGTACCTGACGGCGTCACGTTCTATCGTGTGACGGCGTCACGCTTTGACAAAATGAAGGATGGTTTTTACACTAGACGCCCCAGAGAAGATTAGAAGGGGACGGCTTCACGTGTTGGAAGATGTAGGTCGTCACGTTTTGTCATAAAGGGAGACGGCCCAAAGAAAATTACAAGGGGACGGCGTCAGAAGTGGATCTGAGCAATCCGAATAGTGTTTTTGTGGCGAGATGACGGCGTCAGACCCTAAAAGCTGACGCCGTCACAATGTAAAATCTATATATAGCTTTCTAATTTTCATTCATAGTGTGCAACTTTTGGGAACAAAACCCTAGCTAGTTTTTCTACTGCAATTTCAAGGGTTTTCCACCCTTGAACCTTGGATGCTTAATTGAAGATAAGTCTCTTCCAAATCATTCAATATGTATATGTATTGTGTGATTATATCTTATGCTTGTCTTTCAATTAACATGCTAGTCTAGGTCTTTATTGTGTTTGCTTAGATCTAATGAAACCTAGCTATTGATTATATGTTGTTGGTTTGCTTGTGATTGTTGTGGGTGGGTGAAGTCGATGTTAGGCTTAAGAAAACTGGCTAACCTCCTATACGGTAACTTGCTTGAATGTCTTAAGAAACATGAATCTGATGTGTACTACGATTATTTGGTTGTATTTAATGCATGAGCGAATTCTAATGATTTCATGTTAGGAGCTTTTAGTCGGCTCGACATAGGAGTGAAGTAGGAGCTTATAGAGTTAGGGAAGATCGTACACGGCCCTACGAATGGTTTAAAGGAATACAACCCGTCATCCACGTAATTACAACAAACCAACTAACATATAAAAGATAGCTAGGGAGTAAGGAAATCTAAGTAAACACATATTTCTCCCATATAAGTTTCACAACCACTTTAATTTTCTTGTTATTTTATTTTATTTGCATAAGTAGTTAATTGGGTTAGTTGACTAGCAACTAATTCCGCCCACTCCTCTATAACCCGAGATTTTTACTTGCTTTCTAAAAAATATAAAAATACAAAAAGAATCATCCCTCAACCCTTAGACCTAATTAGAGTAGCTTTTCAAACCTAACGAACACTATTCCCTGAGAGAACGATAAATCCTCGGTACTTGCCACTTCACTATACTACATTGGTCAGGTACACTGCCTGGTGGGGATTGCAAGCTTCTCAAGATCCCTTGAGAGGTAAAACCCTAGTGTGTGGTCGCAATCTTGCGCATCAAAGTTTTTGGCGTCGCTGCCGGGGAATAGTTATTCTTTAGGTTGAAAATTTTATTTTTAATTAGGTCTACTCATTAGATTCCTTTCTAGTGAGATTTTTATTTTATTTTTCTAGGTTTTCTTTAGTCTATCTTTTTCTTCGTGTTTTTGTTCGTAACCATTACCATCCGACATCATGGAAGGTGGTAATATCCTCGACCCCAACAACCCACCACAACCAAACCCACCTCCTAGAGCCCGCACTTTAGTAGAATACTCCCGTCCTAGCCACCAAGGCTATCGAAACACCATTGAGCTCACCCAAGGAGCCAATGTGTCCCCCTTGCGATCCGACACCATCCGGTTGGTGCAAAGCGGATGTGCATTCCATGGACTTCGTTCCGAAGATCCAAATCAACATCTCAATGACTTTCTTAAAATCGTGGACTCCATAGACCTTAATGTTGAAACTCAAGAGACTACCCGATTACGTCTCTTCCAATTCTCTCTGTGAGACCAAGCTAGTCAGTGGCTAGAACGCCGACCCGCAGGATCCATCACCACTTGGGATGCTCTCACCACTCTCTTCCTTGCTCACTTCTTCCTGCCAGGGAGAACTACCAAGTTAAGGAGTGACATCCTGATGTTCGAGCAACTTCAAGGCGAAACCCTCTACGAGGCATGGACCCGATTTAATGATAAGCTTCAAAAAGTCCCTCATCACGGTATAAATCTCTAGCTCCAAATCCAAATCTTCTATGATCACGTTAATTACCACACCAAGCATCTCATCGATCGAGCCGTCGGGGGAAGATTACGTGACAGAAATGCAGAGGAATCATGGGGAATCATCGACAAGCTTGCACTCTACAATAATGAGGCATGGGAAACCACTCGTATTGTAAAATCGATTGATGCCACTAAACTTTCCGAGGAAAGCCTTGACGCACTTGAGAGAAGGGTTGACGACCTATCTGAAAGGAAGAAGAGATGCCTAAGCCCACAATGAGTAACAGTCAACTCCATCTCTAACATATAGCCGACACCATTATCTAAATCACCTCGTAGGGAAAGTGTTGAATCTTTCTATAAACATGCTCAACCTATCCCACCTCCCCAGGCGCTTAGTCCAGAATTCGAAAATCGAATGAGGGAATATATGTCAACACATTCCGAACGGCTAGCAAGATTCGAGGAGGCCGTTTACAGGCAGGGGGAGGAAATGCAAGAGAAAATTGCTGAGATGATGAATCTTTTGAAAGAATACACAAAAACAAAAACCCCCGAGAAGGTATTGATGCGAGGAGACATCAATAACCCCAACACCAAATTTTTTAATACCGTTTCCATCGTCCACAGGGGTAGCAACGAATGAAGGGGGAGATGATAACTAATGAATGTAACAAAAGTGACCTCATTCCACATGGTGGTGACACTGAGACTATCAAGTGCGGTTTTGACAAAAGTAAGGAGACACCGCCTGATGAGCGCCCAATAGAAGAGCCACCAAAATCACAACAAGTAAAGCACTACTTGAAGCACGACATAAACAAGGAAACGATAAACGATTGGGTAAGAAATTATCGTCGAATTCATCTTCTGGAAAAGAAGCCTAAGAAGACGACGCCGGACGATGAAGCACATGTGTTACCCGGGGGACAATTGTACTGAAGTCTCATGAAACAAAAGATAGTCGCTAAGCAAGAATTTCATGGAGTCTTCAAGGTACCATGCGACATAGGTACGCTCAAGTATTTGGATGCAGTGGCTGACCAAGGTTCCGACGTGAGTTTAATGCCTTTATCCATCTATGTTCAATTAACTGACAAGCCGCCTTCCGTCACCCACACCAAGCTCTCGTTCGCAAAACACTCTTATGAGTNAATTCATCTTCTGGAAAAGAAGCCTAAGAAGACGACGCCGGACGATGAAGCACATGTGTTACCCGGGGGACAATTGTACTGAAGTCTCATGAAACAAAAGATAGTCGCTAAGCAAGAATTTCATGGAGTCTTCAAGGTACCATGCGACATAGGTACGCTCAAGTATTTGGATGCAGTGGCTGACCAAGGTTCCGACGTGAGTTTAATGCCTTTATCCATCTATGTTCAATTAACTGACAAGCCGCCTTCCGTCACCCACACCAGGCTCTCGTTCGCAAAACACTCTTATGAGTACCCACTAGGAGTAGCAGAAGATGTGTTAGTCAACGTCGCCGGATTTATGTACCCAGTCGACTTCATGATCGTTGATAGAGATAAAATGAGTATGCCGATCATTCTTGGGGCACCCTTCCTAGCTACGGCTAAGGCACAAATCGATTAAGAAAGTAGCACTATCCAGATTAAAAGGGGGAGGAAAGCGATTAGCTTCCCAACAATCCATTGCTATTTAAAGGAAACCATGCTACAAAAGAAGATTAAGGCAGACATCAGCACGCCTTGTGGTCATGTGCGAGAGAAAATCCTTGCATGGGAGGCAAGAATTAAGAATTACAAAGAAACCAAGGCCAGAGAGGGTATGGATAGAGAGAACAACTCTAAGGGGAATGATGAGCGGGACGAGAACCCTGTGAAGTTTACAGAAGGGGATTTAGTGCTCCTGCGACACTCA
>LBNU01023757.1:21488-47061 GCA_014162995.1 Artemisia annua
TTTTTCTCTTCACAAAATCAAAAACCAAAAACAAACACACCCTTTCATATCACACGGCTCAAATTCAAACTGACAATCCGTGTTCAAATTCGTCAAACCGTAAGTGAATTACTAATCTTTGGCTTATTATAACGAATGGTTTTCAACCAATTAGTTTTTTAATGGCTAGATTTTATGAAATTTTGACTTATAATTCTAGGATTTTCGAAAATCTTGATTCATACGTGATAATGTGTTCTAGGTTAAGATATCATAGGGCTTTAATTATTAAACGTTATCTAATCATATCCCTAACACCTAATTATAACAGTTAACATGTTTGGATTGATTTCGAAAACTAGGGTTTATGTCGAATTGGGCTTTTGTGATTGTGTGATGTTTTTGTGTATTTTATTGGTGGGATTTGTTTGTTTATGTGTTTATTACATGAATGTGCTTGTTAATTGCTCCATATCAACAGATTGCATGTTCTTGAAAATTAAGGTTTATGTTCGAATTAGGGCTTTTCACAGTGATGATATTGAGCCTAATTAAACTGCTTGAATGTGTTCTCATATGTATTTATTGATGTATTTCAATGGCCTTACTACATGAATTCTCTTTAACAAAGTTCTAGATAATTTTTGCTCTCGTTATTTTTCGAGATCTTTTGTATGATGCCTTATAGAGATTCTAACTGATGCTTATCATTCAATATACAGGTTTCATTCAAAAGATTCAAAGATCTCACAGATAAATGTACGACTTCAATGATTTCGAAAAATTCTTGTATAAGAATTTTTTCGAGAAAATTTTTCGAGAAAAATTTATCGAGATATTTCTTGATAATTTTATCGAGATCTTTCTAAAAGTTTTCGAGATCTTTCCTTGACAACTGTTATCGAGAACTCTCTAAAATTTTTCGAAATCTCTCAATAAAATTATCGAGATCCTAATATTTTCAAAATTATCGAGATCTTTCATAAGTTATCGAGAACATATGAAATGAAGTTATCGAGAACTTTTACTAAGAATTATCGAAAACTTTTGAACATTAAATTTATCGAGATCTTTCCTATGGAATTTATCGAAATCTTTCTTGCACAAAAGTTATCGAGATCTTCGTTAGTGACAGTTTTCGAGAACATTGTTGGTCATATTTTCGAGATCATGTATTACATATTTTAAATATTCAAGTGATTGTAATTTTTTTTCGAAAACTTGTATATTGAATGAATCCTCTTGAATATGTGTATTGTGAGAATGTTATGTATCTTGTGATTGAATTGTGTTATTATACATGTTACCAAAAGACTTATGTGCATTAAATGATATATCTTCTAAGTTACATGTTAAATAATAATACCGTCATTAATCACAGATTAATTAACTGGACAATGATTGCAACATATATGTCTTTGAATATCAAACGTGAACTCGGACTAATGACTAACATATCTGGATGTTTGATTTCATGACATGACACTTTCAGAACACAAATGGCTCAACACTCTGAATCAGTTCCTCAACAACAGAACCTCCCACTGCTTGCACTTGGTTAAGTCCTCCCTGCTGACTACAACGTAGGCATTGATCAAAACAATCTTCGCATCGACTTCAACAAACTTAGTATACCTGATGACACATGCAAGATTGTCAAGAACATTCTTCTGGCTCATCCATGCAAGCCATTGCTCACCAAATCCACATCTGTACCAATCTTCTACATCCATCAGTTCTGGCACACTGCTAAGGCCAATTTGGACGACAAATCCTTTACCGTCATGCTGGACCGTCAACAATACACCATTGATTATGATACTCTTCGTGAAGCTCTCATGTTACCAACTTACAACGAATATCATCCGATGCTGACTGAACTGGAAATCCTTGACTACTTCATTGATCTTGGATACGATATTCCTGATAATGAATCACTCACACTTCTCTCAAAATTCAATGTCAAATATCTGCCGCAACCATGGAGAACTTTCTACATGCTGATTGTCAGATCCATCTCAGGAAGAAGGAGTGGTCATGAGCATCCAAGGGTAGAACACATGCAAGTATTCTGGGGAATGATGACCATGACACCGATTAACTTTGCTGCACCAATAATGAGCGACATGCTCCATCACATTCATACTGATCGTGACAGGACCGTGATCCCGTTCATTAGGTTCACCAAACTACTCATAGCATACTTCTGTGAGAAAACCCCTGACTTCATCAAGAGGATGCACGACAGGACAGAACCGAAAGACATATTCAATGAAGACCCAAAGATTTCCTTTGTCAAGTCCATCAGGTTCATTCCAAGAACCAAAGGCATGAGAATCCCAGATCATTTCTTGGATGACGAAATCAGAAAAACTCAGAACTTCAAAATCTATGATAAAGCATTCAAGGCTGGGAGAGTTGGCTTCAATGAGAAAGAAGATGAACCAGCATCTATTGTCCGAACCCGAAGCAAGAGGGGTGGCAAATCCGGTAGCACGAGCAGTACTACAACCTCCCAACAACCAAAGCCTGCTCAAAAGCCACCCACCAGACCAAGAAGGAAAGCTGCACCTAAGCAGATTCCTCAGGATGAACCGTCAGCTTCATCATCTGAAACGGAAACCGACTCTGAGTTCGGCTCCGAATCTGATGACGAAGCAGACTATGTAAGAAGGTCAAAGGCTCCAGATGACCAAGAAGAAAAACTTGATGAAGAAGAAGAGTTTCCAGGGCTTGAACTGACTAAACAATTAAGCAAGGAAACTGCTGAGCAAGAACAAAGAAAAGGCACGGGAATTACCATCAATGAACCAAGTGATGCTGCTCGTGATGAAGAAGCAGAAGATGAACCTACTGCAGAGCCACTGGTTGACAAACGTAAACTGAAGAGTATCATTGTCGACACCAGGGCTGAAAAGAAGCAGGAAGAGAAAGAATTCAGGGCAGCTGTACTACTCAATCTCCAACATCCACAACCTCATCAAACACCGACAAATCTTCCAGGACATGAGGCTGGCTCAAGTAGCACTATAGTTCCTCAGACCGAAAACGAACAACGTGACACTGAAGGGAACATCGTCATGGAAGAAGCTACAGAGGAAGAGCAAGAGCAGACAGAGTACATCACACCCGAATTCATTGCTAAAGTTCAGAGAGACGAGGAAATCAAGAGGAAAGCTAAGGAAGAGACGGATAGACTGCTTCGTGGACTCGATCAAGACGAAGACCTCATTGACACTGATCAATATATCAACAGTCCTCCGCACTCATCTTCAAAGAATCCCCCGACTCCAAAAGAAACACCTCCAAGGGATCCCTCACCTCCTCCATCAGAACCCGAGCACAAATCATCTTCATCATCATCATCACATCACTCATCACCACCACCAGCAAAGAAAACACCCAAAGGCAAATCAGACAAGAAGAAGAAGGGAGGCAAAGCAGCTTTGACAGCATCAAAGCGGATCAAGAAAGCTCTTGATTTGGCAAAGAAGAAAAAGAAGGAGACGCAACAGCCAACTGGAGATCTTCATGACCAAGTACAACTGCTCTCACAACAGGTCAAAACTTTGACTTCACAAGTCAAAGATCTTCAGGATGCGAGTGAACTTGTCAACAAAGCTCTACATGCCGACATGGACGGGATGATCAAAGAGTACACAACAGAATATCTCAACGACAATCTCGCTGCAATAACTGAACCGGCTGTGTCTGCGCTTATTGAGCCGATTCGTTCTAAGTTGAATACCAGGATCAAGCACAACATTGAAAGAATGCTTGAGTCAACTCCATTTTACCTTCGCACTAACAGGGATCCTCCACCACCGGAAGACCTATCTACTGAACAACTACAAACACTGTTAGCTGTCAAGCTTAGAAACAAGGAGGATAAGACACCTGAAGAATCAACGATGTTCGAGGCACTTCAAGCCATTGCCTCAAAAGAATCTTGCAAGGAAGCTGCCGGTAAACACAAACGACAAAGAAAAGATGATGATCCTGACTCAGATCCGAAAAGCAAGAAGTCAAAGAAGTCAGAAGCACCATCTTCATCACAGCAGCCCCACAAGACTTCTAAGGCTCCTCCTTCCAAACAAAGAGCTCCTGCATCCGGCTCCGGACCGACACAATCAGAGGCACCATTCATACTTCAACCGTTTGACACTCAGGAAGAACCAGAAACAGCAATACCCGAATCAGAAATTCCTGAATTTCAAACCGGTCCATCGTCTCCAAAAGAGAAGAAGAAGTCCTCAAAGTCAAAGAAGCAGAAGAAAAAGACTACTCAATTCTCATGGCTAGATGTGGACGAAGCTCATGACTCTGATTGGCTGACAACGATGATCAAAGCACAACCACCGCTTGAGACCGACGAACCATTGCCGGGTAATACTTTGCAGATGACTCAGAGTATTATGTCAGGTTTACAAGTTGAAAGGTTGTCAAAGACTGAACTGAAGCGGATTAATCGTGAAGCAATGGACTTTCTCAAAAAGAGATCCGGGAACAAAGTAGAACTCGACTACCACATGGAGAACATAGCCTGTGCTTTATCTGGCTCGTTCGACTGGCTTAACCCTGAATCGAATGTCGATACTGAAACGAAGAAACCTTACTTCACGGACTGGACAAAACCACTACCTCTACTTGGGTTTCCAGAAAAACCTAAGATCCCCTACCGACGCTTCTTCAACAACGACTTCCAATACCTTCAGCATGCACACGAGACCTCCAAGGAACGATATGCATCCTCACTCACACTTTCAATTCCAGCCGCCCGATATGAATTACCAGACATTGAAGAGCACGCACCAATCTACTGCAAATCAGTTGTCCAATACAACAGGGACGCTCTTCTCGGTATTCAACACTGGCCGGAAAAACGAAAGCTTGGCTACACCCACAGACTACATCTCAAGTCCAGTGAGAATGTAAAACAACCGCTTCGTATCGTTGCCATAACAGAGATCGTGGAAGAGAAGAAATTCAACTACGCCTTCTTGAAGGAAATCGTCGTCAAAAGACTAGATGAGAAGAAGTACAAGTTTTGTGAAGCAGACTTCCCAGATTTGAACCTGAATGACATTGAAGATATGTATCTACTAAAAGTTCAAGGAAAGCTGCTCAACTTTGAACAAGACACACAGTACAACTTCATCGCATCTCTCCTACTTCACATCAGACGATTAATTGTTCAAGAAAGAGTGGAAGATCTTCAGCTGGGAGTGGAAAGTTATCAGAACACCATCAACCTTACTCAACCACAACTCATGATCCCTGAAATTACCGGGATGTCACAATACTCTCTCGTGCAACAACCAGCATTTGGAGTCATCTACCTCAACAGCAAGCATCAGCTTCGTTTCATGAGGTTCGATGAAATTCAGAAGTTTTGTGATGTCACACTTCAACGAGTTCGTGATGGGTTAGCAGAATGATCAGAAACTTTGTCCATACAATTGAAGAAAGGCTATATCGACGACAACAGATCAGAAGGTTGGAAAGCTATATCGGTGTTCGACCATCATTTCCAGTCTTGACATTTCACCGACCTGATCCAAAGTTCACAGTCTTCGATGCTTAGCTCAGCTCCCATACTTCTGGTACAAACATTTCAATATATTTATAATATTGTTTGATTTGTAATTACTAAGGCTTGTGCACACATAACAGTGTACAACCCGCACTTTGTAATGAAAGGACCCTGTGGTACGTATCAGTGCCACAATCCTAATATAAGGAGCGAAAGCTTCTTACTTTTGAGTAGATTTAATCAAACCTTTCAGTATTTTTCAAATCTGCTCAAAAGACAAGTATTACACCTCAATAAGTAATCACTTGTTGAGGGGGCGTACTTGAATCAAAACATCGTTCTTAAATCTTCAAATCTTGTTGATCTCTCCTCATAAGACTCAAAAAGGCATATTTTAATCAAAACCGTTTACAAAAAAAACATTTGATATGCTATTTTTGAGGGGGAGAAAAAGAAAGTGATTAAAATATGATGTCAAAAAGTCTTATCTCGTACGAGCTCGACTCAGAATTGACCCACGAATTGACAAAACAAAAAATGTTTGAATTCGAAAGGATTTATCCGATTAGAAAGTACCGTTTCGAGAAACTCTTTATAGTTGTTTACTTTGACGGGTCTAACTTCCTTTTAGGAATGTTAACAACATCAAGTTAGTTATTAGGGCTAGTTATCACCTAAAAGCTGATAATGCATCCCTTTAACTAAGCAACGTAAACGTGTCCCTCGGGTACATGACTATTAAGAGTGGATCAATTCAAAAAGTGCCAACTCTTTCCACATATGCAAATTTCTGAAAATAATCATGAGCATATGTTGAGGGGGAGTATTTCATATAAAATCCAAAACCTCAAAGTGTTAACAAAAAGTTTTACACTCTTACACACTTTGAGAGATTTTCAATGATTTGGTTTAAAGGCATCAATAGGATAGTTATGGAGTTACAAGGTGACTAAGGATAGGAAAAACCGTCCTATGATCCGCCTAAACCGGAGGGATCTACCCAAGGACATCACCAATAGTTAGAAATTAGAAGTCCTTAGGTATGATATAACAAAAGGAGAAAAGAATGAAAGGAGAAAGAAGGGGTTGAAGAATTAAAAAGAAAATGAATGAAAAGGGTGAAAAGAAATAGCCCTCCATTTTATCAACCATAGGTCAGACACCGGGTTCAATTCATATGCTACTGGTCGTTGCTAAGGCGACACCGGTATTGAAGATAAAAGACGTCATGGACCCAGTGACGCAATGCACCTAAACCTTCTTAGCCACTCAGGCATCTCTCAAAAGATGTTTGTTTCATTCTCACGGGGAACCAGTGTAATCTATCGATCGTCTATTAGAGATGGTTGATATTGAAACAGGAGGCCCTCTGCTCCATGCCTCCGCATAGGAAACCAAATGTGCACTTATCGAGTCTAGAGCCACGAGATAACATAAAAGATCTCTTAGGAACACAAAAATCTTCTACACTAAGTGTCTTGCATCATTGGACACTAAGTGTAAATTATCGAGTCCTTCGCAGATCTTAGCAATCTGCCTTGAACGTTTATGAGGGATTTACTTAGGTATTTCTCGAATGATTGAACGGAAATCCTGCCAGGGTCAACATCAAACAGCCCTGACAGCAGGTCACTTCGGTGATTCCTTGTGGATTATGTTTAGTGTGTTCGATGGTCTCAAACGGTCTACAGTCGTGGGGTGATCTCCAGCGACTCACCTAATCGTGGGTGTGCGTATGCATGTCTGAGTAAGCCCTCTAGGGGGTATCCGATTAGGAACAGCCTTGGTAAGGATTAGAAGGAGTCTTCACACTATGCTGTTGACAAATTCTAACTCCAAACCTGTAAGTACCAGATGTTTTAGTGCTAACTGTTTCATTTCAGGTAAAACAACCATCCTGAACACCGGCTTCCACATGCTCATACTTACATTTCTTCTAACATCAAAGCTCTCATGAAAGATCGAAGCAACACAAATGTCAAAGATAATAAAGACAAACGATCTTAAGTGCAACACCGTCTAAAGAAGGATTCTACATCAACATAAGGAATCTTCACATATGAAAAGAGAGCTCCACATATATGAAAGTTTCAAAACATCAAAGGTGTATGAGCATGTCGGAATGATGCAGATCCACTGAAGTCAAAGAATGTGACGAATGACAGATTACCACATCAGATTGATCACTATCTCATCAACAACAAAGAACAATGAACACCCATTCTATCTGGGGGAGATTGTTAAGAACTAAGAATGATGAATCATTCCTACATAATCATTTTTTGAAGACGTCCAAAGCTATGAATGCTACAACTAAAGTGCAAAGACAGAAGACGTCAAGCAACCTCCAATGACCGTGACTAACATCACTTCTTCAACAACCGATCCTTAGGGGCAGATTGTTAGAACCTAAGTTTATCAACGTTTCATCAAGTCTCGGTTATTTCATCATTTGTAATAGGTTGCTAAGTTATTTAATCATGTTATGTTTAAGGGTAAGCCCTTTACTCGTCCAATGGGCCTAAAGCCCATACGAATTAGAGAAGGGAAGAGAAGGGAGGGTTGCCCTAGCTCTTCACCTATAAATAGGACATCTATGTAATGCTTACTCTTGTTGGTTATTTCATTTACTTAAGGAAACTCTTGCACTTTTATTCTTCATATTTGATCTAATCAACCAAACTCTATTTCTCATCTTATTTCTATCAAATCAATACTTGTGTTTACATTATGGTGACCTAACATAGGCCAAGACCCAAACTTGGGAATAATTTACCGTGGCTGGCGCGTCACCCATGCGTCGACTTGTGGGCAGCGCGCCAGGATCACTGTACATTTTTCCCAAGTATTGGGTGTTGGTCCTTTTAAATACCGAACCTTGCTAAACCCCCAATTGTACTTCACACATTAACCTTGACATTATTCATCCTCAAGGACAACCAACTCTAATAGCCATTTTGTAAAAATCATTTGTGAAGTGTTTAAGTAAAAGCCAATTATCAAAGTAAGAGAGAGAGAGAAGGGATAATTGAATAGGGGTAGTTTGGGTATTCCTCTCATGGCATAGAAAAGAGAGAAAAGAATATGCCATGGTATATTCCTTTGCTTGGAAAAGAAGTGTGGATGTTGGGATGAGTGAGAGAGTGAGGTTGAGTTATGAGGTAACCATGGTTCGGTTAGAAGTGTGTAGAGAGAAAACCATGGTTAGGTTAAAGAAAGGATATGCTATGGAATATTCCATTTCTTGGGGAGGAAGGGGAAATGGATGGTTGAGATGTGTTGTAAGAGAATGAATGGTTGAGATGAATTTAGGTGAGTTGGCATGGATGGGATAGGAGAGAATAAAGAATATGCTAAAGGGATATTCTTTCCTTGGTGAGAAAGGGTGAGGGTTAAGAGACTAACCATGGTTGAGTAAAGAGTAATCATGGTTAGGTTAGAAATGAATATCCAAGAGAATTTACCATCCTTGGAGAGAAAGATTAGATGGAGGGTTGAGATGAGTTTGTTTGAAATGGATGGCTAGGATCAAAGGAGCCTATTTAGGAATTCAAATTATTTGGCATGTGATGGAATTGGTGAGGAAGAGATAAGGTATGAGTTGTATGTGAGTTGACATATAAGGGATGTAAGAGATTGTGTAAGAAGAGAATATTGTGTAAGAGATGAAGATATGGGTGAGATTGTGGTGAGTTGGAATGGATGTGATGGATTGGAGCCTATGCTTGAGAATTCAAATAATTCACCATGTGTGGAATTTAGAGAGGAGGAAGAGATAAGGGTGTAAGAGAATAAAAAGATAATGTTGGTGATAAGATTTGGAAGATTTGAAGTGGTGATTAAGGATAATCAAAGAAGTGTTTAAAAGATAATCATGTTGTCATTAAGAAAGAAAGAAGTTGACAAACATGATTATGGTTTTAAGAAGATGATTTAGAAAAATCAAAGGTTACTTATAATTTCAAGTAACTCAACGTCGAGAATCCATAATCTCATAACTCGTGACTTTCCACGACTCGACGTATTCAACTAACACCTTAGTGCAAACAAGTTAAGTGCTTTGCCTTGATTGTAAAGCATATCTCATGCGGAAAAGGATGCATTTACGCAAAGTGACCTTTGACTTAGTTCGACCAATAAGGGAGTAAACCCGTTACGTGATTAGAGAAGACATAAGCATGGGATATGAGCATATAAATACTTTCACTAGATGTTACGTGAAATATATAAGCTCCTTAGGTTTAGAAAATCCTTGGCTAGAGGCGTTTGATAAAATATTTGAGTTGGCGTTTTGACAAAAATGAGAGCTTGCAATTTTAAATCCCTCTATGTCTAAAACCCATTTCGAGTGTTCCTAATGAAGCACTTATCATATTCATACCTGAATTGAAAGATCCACATTTGTCGGGTAAGGGGAAAGCCGACTTTCAAAATTCGTCCCAAACCATACAGTAGCCTGGCACGTTACCCATGCGTCGACGCGTGGGTGGCGCGCCAGGAACAGAAATGGAAGTCGGGGAATTTTGGCTAGCATTTGTTATTTTATGTGTTTCGATGGTTTATTTGTTATCATTAAAACACAAGGAGATCTTGATAATGTTGCCTCAACAATCTCCCCCTTTTTGATGATGACAAATAAAAACCGAAAGCAAATAAAAATACAAAACATAGCGAAGACAAAGCGTGCCTTTGGTGTAGCTTGCGTCTTGACCTTTGCCTTGTAATTTGGTGAAGCCTTTAACATTTCTTGAATGGTTCTTCACGCTCTTGCTTTCTTTCTCCCCCTTTTGTTGAATCAAAAAGGTGGGACTTCCATTAAATGGGAAAGTAGCTTGTTCCAAAAGCACCCGAACGTGCTCCCCCTTGATCATAGCTCCCCCTAGATCGTTGCTCCCCCTTGTTTCAAGGCGGGGATCCATGGGTCAAGAGCCTCACCTTTGTGGTGGTCTAGCTACATAAATCACAACATGCAACAAACAAACAATCCTCTCATGTGGAAGTCCAAAATGGGTTAGGTTACCATTTGGATACTTACAACATGGGTTAGTCCACAACAATACATCATAACTTACGCATATCATACATATTCCACACATTATATCCCAAATCTTGATTAGCACATACATAACATCATCGCATAGTTGTTCATAGAGTGGATTAATCAAGCAAGCATAAAAATATCGCTTACACAAGTGAGAGCATAGTACGTATTCAAATTTGAGCACATAGTTTCACATATAAACACTCTCAAGGGTGCAAAGCAAGATCTAAGTACAAGTTACTACCTAGTAACAAGTCAAGGCATAAGGAGATACCTAAGTGAGTTAATGACATTGTGAATTACCTTCCCCTTAGATTAATACAACCTCTCAAGGTTAACACCATGTCTTTCACATAATTTCTTAGCACATAATTTAGCCAAATTTTAAGAGTTTGGTAAATATCAAGCAAGCATTATCTTTAACAAATATGTAAAGAATTAGCATGTTAGCAATATGCATAAAATTAACTAGCATCACGGCAATTAGGCATTTAAAACGTATTACTCATGCAAACACCTTTAATCACAAAGACAAGAGAGCAAATAACCACATATCGTCCACCTTATCATTAATTGGACTTTACTACAAGTAAGCATTATGTCCAAGTATTTCCAATTTATGATATACTATCTGGCTCATAAAACCGATTAATTATGCAAACAAATTGAACACAAACAAGTGATTATCATGACAAGTAGGCATATAAGCGAATAGCATTAAGGCATTTTCTACATGCACACATAAGTTTTATATTACCATTTAATCATTACGGCATGTACGCACATGATCACATATCATCAAACACAAAAAATAATTAATCATGGCAAGTAGATATGTGAGTAACTTTTATTTATCACTTTCATGATTAATCACATATTCATTATGCACATATTGTTAGCAACGTAATCATTCTTTCTATCTATTTGTATATGTTCCTTGAGATTTCCACTTAGGTGTTTACATATACATATTAAGCAAGTAAGCAAACTACACATGATGTTATGTAACAATGTGAAACCTACAATTACTTAATCTAACAAATGTATTCGTGTATGCATATCAATTAAATTTACAAGCACTGTACATGTAAATTTTATTCATATTCATTTAGAAGGATTTTTTAAATTTGAGTTACTCCACTATTTGAGTTTTCAACAAACAATCATGTGTGGACAATATTGAATAGTATTCATGTCTACGCATATTTATTTAACCCTACATATGATATGAGATCTCATGGGTTAAGTTTAACATTTAATTTCCTAGACATGTGTTTCAATCAATTAGTTATGTCACACTTAAGATGAGCATGTATCCAAGACATGAGAATTTTAAACACATAAATATTTTCCCTAAGCACATAACATGCAAGTTTAGTCTCATTTTATGTTAATCGCCTTTAAGTGTCTAAGCTCTAATAAACTTCAAGTTGTGACAAAATAAGCTACCTAGCATCAATCAAGTTCACATAGCATTTATTTTTAACAACTATCATGTAAAGTACTTAAGGATTCATAGGCATAATAGAAGACTTAGCTTGATTTTAATGGATGTTTATTGTTTTACGACCATGAGATGAAGATCCACCATTGATGCTTTGTCTACCGATGACCTTTCCTCGAAGGTTACTAATGCACACCATCATACCCCTTGTATGAAATAAACAATCTTCTACAACCGATTATGTGTTTTAACTCAACCATTTCGATTGTCAAAAAGACCGATTCAAGTCTATACCTATCAAACATAAAACTCAAAAACTTGGTCCCCAATGTTTGTTGGGTCCATTTTGGTTAGCATAAAACATTCCCAAGTTGAACATTCTTGGGTCATGAAGCAAGACATTTAGTGTTTCAAGACCATAGCTTGAAAACATAGACCAAGGGTTGTTTATAAAGTCATTTTGGTTTTGAAAACTTGGTCCAAAGTTTTGATGGTTGTGTGGTCTAAAAAATCTTTGGTTTGGGTAGGAGTTGTCTCTCCTTTGGTATGAGTTATATTGCCGATGTGAAGACCTTTGCTTGTTGTAGAAATTTCTCCTTGAAGATGATTGATTATTTTGAAAAGCATGTTTTTGGTTATATAATGGTTTCATATTTGGTGTGGGTAATATAGGTCTATGGTAGACTCGAGCTTGTGTGTATCCAATTCCATTACGTGAAATCGGGTTGTAAAGTTGTTTTGGGGTTTCACTTCTTGTAATGGGTGCTTGAGTACCTCGAGTATTTGTAAAAGGATTTTGAGGAACAATTGGTTTAACAAAACGTTTTGACGAAACTTGACTTTTCCTCAGAGTCCTGGCGCGCTGCCGGCGCGTCGACGCGTCATCCAGCGCGTCAGGTTCGGAAACTTTAGGAATTTCGTTTTGGCTTGCTTTTACAAATACAATAGGTTTTGTTAGACTCTCGGAAGTTGTTTTCTCATTTTTCAAAAATCCAAGACCTTCCTTATCTTGGGAAACTTTTTGATAACTCAACATATCGTTTAAATCATTGCTACTCTTTTTAAATTTTGTAAAACTCAATGACTTTTGTTGAAGTTCGGACACTTCTTCACTCAAAGAGGTAACCTTAAGTGTGAGATCTTCACAACCTTTACATGGTTCAACTTTCTCTTGAAGAGTGACAAGTCTCTTTACTTCAACTTCAAGTTCATTGTTTTTATGTAGTAGTTTAGAAATTTCCTTTTCATGAGAACGTTTTTCTTTAAGGGTTAATTTTAATTTTCTAAACACATCTTCATAATTTTTGAGTAGTTCCTCATTCTCCTTTTTCAAATCATGAATGTTTAAATCAATTTTTGAAATAGAAGAGTTTGAAGATACCTCTTGAGTTTCAAACACCATGAGACATGTTGCGTTCCTTTCCGAATGATCCCTGTCTTCACTATCACTCCAAGCTCCACCGACAAATGCCCTATTTTCCTTGGGCTTTGGACATTCACTTATAAAGTGGTTCTTGTCTCCACAATTGTAGCACTCACGTACGCACCTTGAGCTTTCACCACCTTTACTATTATAGCCAAGATCTCTTCCAACCTTTCTACCATCACTATCACCTTGTTTACCAAACTGATTACCACGCCTAGAGTTACCTTCTCGTCTAAAGAACTTCTTAAGGTTCCTTGCCACAAGGTTGACCTCTTCATCATCTTCATCACTTCCTTCATCACTATCATCACTAGTTTGTTCCCTAGTGACTTTAGCTTTAAGGGCTAGTGACTTAACCTCATTCTTCTTTTCTTTAGAAACGACCTTGTCGTTTTCTAAAATCATTTCATACACTTTGAGGTTGCCGATTAGCTCGTCAAGAGGAAGTTCCACTAAGTTTTTGGCTTCTTCAATAGCCGTCACCTTTGGCCTCCACTTCACCGGGAGAGCTCGAAGAAACTTTCTCACATGGTTCTTATTGTAAAAGCTAGGATCTAGAGCCGTGAGGCTTGTGATAATAGCATTGAACCGCGTGTAACCATTGTCAATGGTTTCTTCATCCGAGATTGAAAACTTCTCATATTGTTGGATGAGCAAGTCGATCTTGCAATCTTTGACTTGTGAGTTCCCTTGATGGGTGATGATGAGTGTGCGCCAAATCTCCTTGGCGGTCTTGCAAATGTGGACTCTCTCAAACTCCCTTCGAGGTAGAGCATTGTAGATCAACATTTTGGCTTAATCATTCTTGCCAAGCTTCCTTCTTTCATCATCTTTTAGATCCGACTTGGGCTTTTCAACCATCAACTTGGTTTCCGGATCGGTCATCATGAAAACAAAGTCTCCATTTTGAATAACCTCCCACAAGTCAAGATCTTTGGACCTCACATAGGTCTCAAACCAGATTTTCCAAAAGCAAAACCCTTCGGTTTCTAGCAAAGGTGGTCTTTGCATAGAACACCCCTCTGTGTAGTTCTCTTGAGCCATGGATCTATACTCGGCTTTACCAAAAATCTTAGTTAGGGTTTTAGATTTGTTGGTAAAGAAGTTTTGACTTAAAACGAATTCTCGGGAACGTTTTAACGCTCAAAAACTTGAGTATCCGGCTCTGATACCAATTGTAGAACCGTAGAGGGGGGTGAATACGGTTTCTTCGCCTTTTAAGACGTTTAAAAACTTTAAGCCTCAAAGAAAACCAAGTGGTTGTATAATCAATCCAAACAACAACAAACACAACCAAAGTATATAAAACAAGTAAAGAGAGACACCACGATATATACTGGTTCGGGATGGGGGGTTTATACCATCCGTACGTCCAGTTGCGAATCCACGACACTGATACTATTCCACTAGTATAATCCTTTCGGTGGACTACAAACCGTTACAATTCACTCCACCGATATTCACCAATATCGATGCTCACAAAGAAGGAGTTACTCCCACGGTATTCCGCACCTCAAAAACCACCCTAAAGAATCTCGTGATTCGACTTACACTATGGGTCACCAAGACCACTACCAACCAAAACTTCCTACCGGAAGTATCAAACCCCAACTAGATCCCCAATGATCTAGGCTTGGTCACCAAGACACAAGACATCCCTTACAACCAATTTGAATGAATATAAGTTTCTTTGAACCAAGCCTAACCTAACCTAGTGACTCGATTCTAATAGAAAGGGTATAGAGAAAAAGACCCTCGACACAATCACAAGAGTGGATTAGGTTCTTGTGATTCTTCCCTTGCAAGAATATGTGTTCTTTCAAAGATGATAAGAGAGAAAGATTAAGAACACAAGATGTGTAGTAGACTTAGAGGGTTGAGAGAAAGAGATTAGAGAAAGAAATTAGAGAGAGAATGTTTTTCAAGGGGTGAGGAATACAAGAGCCAAGGTGGGGTATTTATAGGCCAAGACCTAAACTTGGGAATAATTTACCATGGCTGGCGCATTACCCACGAGTCGACGCGTGGGCAGTGCGCCAGGATCACTGTACATTTTTTCCAAGTGTTGGGTGTTGGTCCTTTTAAATACCTAACCTTGCTAAACCCCAAATTGTACTTCACACATTAACCTTGACATTATTCATCCTCAAGGACAACCAACTCTAATAGCCATTTTGAAAAAATCATTTGTGAAGTGTTTAAGTAAAAGCCAATTATCAAAGTGAGAGAGAGAGAGAGAAGGGATAATTGAATAGGGGTAGTTTGGGTATTCCTCTCATGGCATAGAAAAGAGAGAAAAGAATATGCCATGGTATATTCCTTTGCTTGGAAAGGAAGTGTGGATGTTGGGATGAGTGAGAGAGTGAGGTTGAGTTATGAGGTAACCATGGTTAGGTTAGAAGTGTGTAGAGAGAAAACCATGGTTAGGTTAAAGAAAGGATATGCTATGGAATATTCCATTTCTTGGGGAGGAAGGGGAAATGGATGGTTGAGATGTGTTGTAAGAGAATGAATGGTTGAGATGAATTTAGGTGAGTTGGCATGGATGGGATAGGAGAGAATAAAGAATATGCTAAAGGGATATTCTTTCCTTGGTGTGAAAGGGTGAGGGTTAAGAGACTAACCATGGTTGAGTAAAGAGTAATCATGGTTAGGTTAGAAAGGAATATCCAAGAGAATATACCATCCTTGGAGAGAAAGATGAGATGGAGGGTTGAGATGAGTTTGTTTGAAATGGATGGCTAGGATCAAAGGGAGCCTATTTAGGAATTCAAATTATTTGGCATGTGATGGAATTGGTGAGGAAGAGATAAGGTATGAGTTGTATGTGAGTTGACATGTAAGGGATGTAAGAGATTGTGTAAGAAGAGAATATTGTGTAAGAGATGAAGATATGGGTGAGATTGTGGTGAGTTGGATTGGATGTAATGGATTGGAGCCTATGCTTGAGAATTCAAATAATTCACCATGTGTGGAATTTAGAAAGGAGGAAGAGATAAGGGTGTAAGAGAATAAAAAGATAATGTTGGTGATAAGATTTGGGAAGATTTGAAGTGGTGATTAAGGATAATCAAAGAAGTGTTTAAAAGATAATCATGTTGTCATTAAGAAAGAAAGAAGTTGACAAACATGATTATGGTTTTAAGAAGATGATTTAGAAAAATCAAAGGTTACTTATAATTTCAAGTAACTCAACGTCAAGAATCCATAATCTCATAACTCGTGACTTTCCATGACTCGACGTATTCAACTAACACCTTGGTGCAAACAAGTTAAGTGCTTTACCTTGATTGTAAAGCATATCCCATGCGGGAAAGGATGCGTTTACGCAAAGTGACCTTTGACTTAGTTCAACCAATAAGGGAGTAAACCCGTTACGTGATTAGAGAAGACGTAAGCACGGGATATGAGCATATAAATACTTTCACTAGATGTTACGTGAAATATATAAGCTCCCTAGGTTTAGAAAATCCTTGGCTAGAGGCGTTTGATAAAATATTTGAGTTGGCGTTTTGACAAAAACGAGAGCTTGCAATTTTAAATCCCTCTAAGTCTAAAACCCGTTTTGAGTGTTCCTAATGAAGCACTTATCATATTCATACCTGAATTGAAAGATCCACATTTGTCGGGTAAGGGGAAATGTTAGGAATACGTTTTTTCCTATAGAAGATTCGGTCACCCCTAGTATGTTAAAGCATTGTATAGCTCGTAGAATTCATTATAGTAGTTAATACGTAGCTTAGTTTTAGTTATTATTCGTGGTGTCGGGTCGGGTCTTTTACTCTCTGTCAGCCCGCTCCACAGCCTAGTAAAGGCATTCACTCCATTGTAAGTATAAATACCTTCTCCCACCAAGGGAGAAGGTTGGACCTTTCATTAGTTATACATTTCACTTGTTCTTTCTCTCTCTAAAAGGCTCCCACTTTCTCTCTCTAACTAATCTCTACTTTCTCATCTATTCGATCCATAAAACCACATGAACCAAACGTGTATTATGATTTAGTGTATCCTACAATTGGTATCAAGAGCCATGGTTTCATCTTAGGGCCTTGGATTCACGGATTTTTGGTTGGTTTTGTGGTAGTACTTGGTTAGAATAGGTTTCTTGATAAAACACCTTGGTTTGATCTTTGTAGTGTTAAAGGATGTGTTTTGGTTGTACTTTTATGCTTAGGAGTGTTGTAGTTACATAGTTTTTGTGTTTGAATAGTCATATCAGTCGGTTGTTTGGTGGTGTGAAAGATTTAGTAAAAGTTTCTAGCTACTGATTAGGTATTCTGCTTAGTTTTCTTGGTAGCGATTAAGTACAGTTGGTCAGTGATTAAATCGCAGCGATTAAGTACAGTTGGACAGCGACTAGTTTGGATTGTAGTGGACAGCGATTAACTAATTCCAGCGATTAGCTTTTTAGCGATTAACTGGTTTTAGCGATTACTTTTCATAGCGACTATCTCTCACCAGCGATTAAACTCTGTCTGCGTTTAACTAAATCCAGCAATTAGCTTTTTAGCGATTACTTTGGGCCAGCGTTTATCTTTGGATAGCGATTAAGTGTGATTCAGAGATTAACTTTTGGACTTGTGGTGTTTTTTTGTGATTTGCTAAGTTTGAGATTACTTTAATTAGTCGACTACTTGTGCTTTGGGAAACGTTGTAACTTAAGTCGTTTCGATTAATTTGAGTGTGGTTTGACGTTGTAAGTTATTACTTACGGCTTGACTTATCACAATCGAATAGATTGTTACTTGATTTGTCTCAACTTGATTCCTAGCACAAAGTGTGACTTATTTAAGTTCTCATTCTAAGTTTTTATTGCATACCTCATCTTTCGGTTTTCTCTGTTGACTTTAGTAAAATCCCGGGAAAGAATCTATTTTTCGGTTTAAGTCACGAGTTGTAAAATCCCGTTAAAGACGACACCATGACCACTACGGCTTCTATTGATGATATCCAAGCTGCTGGGTCTGATACTCGACCTCCCATGCTCGACAGAACTGACTATGAGTCATGGTCTCAAAGAATTCGTCTGTATTGTCAGGGCAAAGAAAATGGGGAGAACATTCTGAGATCGATTGATGAAGGGCCATTTCAGATGGGTACTACCAGGGATGTTATCTCCACCAGTGAAGATGGAACAGTCACCTTTGGAATTGACAGACCTCGTACTTACAATGATCTTAACGAAGCTGAAAAGAAACGCTATGATGCTGATATTCGAGCTTCCAACATTGTGATACAAGGGTTACCCAAGGACATCTACAAACTGATTAACTTCAACACTGAAGCCAAAGCCGTTTGGGACAATGTCAAAATGCTGTTGGCTGGTTCAGAACTTACCAAAGAAGATCGTGAATCTCAGTTGTATGATGAATTCGAGCACTTCAAAATGAAACCCGGTGAAAGCATCAATGACTACTATGTCAGATTCCACAAGCTTGTGAATGACATGAGAATGATCAGAATGACAATGCCCAACATCCAACTCAACTCAAAGTTTGTCAACAATATGTCACCAGAATGGGATCGGTTTGTCACAGCTGTGAAGTTAAACAAAGGACTCAGAAACACCAACTATGAACAACTCTATGCTTACCTGCAACAACATGAGAAACATGCCATGTATGATCGTCAGCTAAGAGAAAAATTCCATCCCTCAAATGATCCTCTTGCTCTAATCTCCAGTGTTCAGGGACTAAACCAATCCTCAATTGACTCAATCAATCATCCTACTGCTCAAGCAACACAGAATCAGTCTTCCCTTAGTCAAACATCCATGCAATCATCAAGTGTCAAAACTAATCAACAAGACTCTGGGAACTCTCACATTGACAAAAGGATTGATAATCTCTCCAACCAAGTCTCACTGTTGGTTCAACACTTCAGGAATACACTTCCTCAAACCAACAACCAACTCAGAACCTCGTCTAACCCACGTAATCTTGCTGTTGTGGAAGATGGGCGTGTTGTGGTTCAAGGAAGGCAAAATGTCCGGGGAAATGCTCAGAATAGGATGGGGAATGGTAATCAAGGGCAAGGAAGACAACCCAAGTGCTACAACTGTGGTGGGTTAGGTCATATAGCAAGGAACTGCACTCAACCAAAACGTCCTCAGAACTCGGATTACTTCAAGGATAAGATGTTGTTGATGCAAGCACAAGAGAATGGAGTTTTGCTGGATGAGGAGCAACTGCTGTTTCTTGCGGGTGATGAGGGGAATTCTTTTGATGCCGATGTGGATGATCAACCAGTTCAGGATCTTGCTCTCAACGACCCAAACATCTTCCAGGCTGAAGATTGTGATGCCTTTGATTCTGATGTTGATGATGAGCCCACTGCACAGACCATCTTCATGGCCAATCTTTCATCTGTAGTCACATCGCCACAACAATCGGGTTCTCCCAAATCATCCATCATTTCTGAGGTACTCAAATTGTATGACACATATGAAACATGTGCTGTTCCAAAGATTCTCAATGAAATACATCAGACTAGTGTTGTCACGCCAGATGATGTTGATTTGAAAAACAACTATGTTTCCTCAAAACAACAACATGTGGATAACAACAAAGAATCTGATGAACCTAGTAGAGCATCTTTCGATACATATGTTGATAATGTGATGCACAAACAAAGGAATCATAACGAAGTAAAACACACAGACATTGTTGATTCAAATTCTGCTGATATGGGTAATAGCAATGTTATCCCATATGAACAATATATGAAACAAAATGCCGAGTCTGTTTTACCAAATGATGACTCCTCTGTTGATAATGACATGAGTGAATTTGATGAATACACTGCTTGTATACCTGATGATACCGTGACCACTAGGATTAAAATTCTTAGAGATCAGGTGAATATGTATCAACAACGTGCAAAATTTGAGTTAACCGAACGTGAGCAGAAAATGGACTGGCAAATGTGTGCATACATTACCGAAAGAAACTTAAAGGAAGAAGCTTTAAGAATGGAAATAAAATCTTTACAAAATCAAGTTGATCAAACTGTTAAGCAAAAACAGGAGATTCAGGAAAGTGTAACCACACTAAAACTAGATTTTCAAAGTAAAGAAACTAAACTCTTAAGTGACTTTTCCAACTTGAAAGCCTTAAAGAACAAGCTTGAAAATAAGTTGTACACACAAGGCCAAACCATTCAAACTGCTCAAATGATGCATAAGCACATTAAGTTACGTGATGAACATAGCAATAAGGATGTAGGAGGGCCTAAAACTAATTTTCTTAGGAGCGCTAGTGCCTCTCAACCTGCCTTATATGATGCTAATGTGATGCTTACACCTAATCATACCCCCCCTGATGTGCGTGATAATGAGGAAATTAATGAAATTGAATCAGTAAATAGAGAAAGACTTGAGAATAAAATGAAGGATCCCAAGAGCATTAAAAAACGTGTCAATGTCAAGCCCCATAATTACTATGAACAGAATAGATTGACGGTTTTTGTGCCCCAAACTAGGTTAACACCTGAACAGATTTTTTGGTCTTTAGACGTTGAGAAAATGAAAGCTGAAAAGCTTAAGGACACAACTCCCCTTAAGATTGCAACTCCAACGGTGTATCCTCCCAATACACCAATGCACCTAGTTCAGTTAGCTCTTCCCACTCAATGTAAAACTCTTATTAGCATATACGTTCTGTATCAAATGTTTGCTGAATTCGACAAAACATGTAAAAAGAGAATTACACCAACGGGAATTACTGAGGGCGAAAGGGGGTTTGAATTAACAAAAGAGTGTTACCTTACAGAAGTTATTCCGTTTTTTAAACAAATCAAAGAACATTTTGAAGGCTTGCAAACGTCTCTTAAATCTGAGATTAATGAAATGAAAGATGTGTTTAAAAATCTGGAACTTGAAGGAAAACAAACTGTAATAGACCTTCAACGTAGTGAAATTGCGAGGAAGAATGCCCTCATCATGAATGATAATTTAATTGCAAAGTGCATTGCTCAAGATGTGTTTTATACTGTTACTGATTCTTCTTTAACTGCTTGCCAATTTCATGAAATGTCTGTTGCATTAAACGTTTTTCAGAATCGTGTTGTTGAGCTTGAGGGGGAGAATTTAAGATTGCAAGAAAAAATTCAAAACGATGATCATGATAACATGATCAGGAATTTTTCGAAATTAGAAGTTAATAATCTCAATCTGCAACAAAAAATTCAAGCTCACACTAACACGATTCAGAAGTTGAGGGCTCAAATTGCCCAATTGAAATCTCATAAGAGTGATGTGATTGAACCTCAGAAACCTCCGTGTTTAGATTCTCAAAATTTTCAACTTCAAAACATCATCGAACACCTCAAATATGAAAATGATTGTTTTCAAGCTGAAAACTCAAAGGTCAAACAACATTACAAAGAGTTACATGATTCGATTAAGATCTCACGTGATAAAACCAATGAGAAAATAACGTCTTTGTTAAATGAAATTGAGAATCTAAAGACTCAGGTGAAAGAGAGAATGCTCCCCATGGTCGGTAAATCTAAAGGAAATGCATGTGATGCCGTAACTATTCCTCTTCCCCTTAGGAATAATGCGTTTGTCCATAGTGAGTACCTTAGGTATCTTAAGGATTGCCTTGACATGCTTTGTGAGACCGTGGAAGAGGTTAGAATGGTGAGACCTGCTGATAATGCCATCCTTGATGTTTATTATCTCACCAATAGATCTTATGAACTCTTAGATTATGCCATTGGTACATGTCCCAAAGCTGTTAGCATGCGTGATAAGATCAATGAATCGTCCTCTAATGATAAGAACAAGCGTGTTGTCTTCAATGTACCCTTGTCATCATCTGAACTTAACACACCCCATACAAAAAATCAAACAGCAATACCACGATCTAATGTTCCCATCGTTAATTCTACAGGAGTAAAAATTGACACTATAGCTAGCGGGTCAAAGCCTAGTTGCAATACAAGGAATGATAGGACTTCGCCAACTAAGAGTGCTCAAGGGAAGATAGTAGAAGACCATCTTAGGAACAATAAGACTGATCTGAATGATATGAATCGTGTTGATTCTAGTATTAGCTCTAGGCGTACTGTAATTAATTCGAATTCTGATGCTACTTGTAAGATCTGTAATGACTGTTTAATTTCTGTTAACCATGATGAGTGTGTTAAGACATTCTTGAATGCTTCTAAATTACTTCCGGTCAATAATGCTTTGAATCATAAAATTGAAAACCGTGTTTGGAAAGCAACAGGAAGGAAATTTTCTAATGTTGGCTATCATTGGAGACCCACTGGAAGAAAATTCACTTTAGGAAGTCATTGCCCCTTAACTAAACTGCCCAATTATAGGTTTTCCAATGGTAGGGTATGGAAGGAAACTGGCAGGACTTTTCCTCTAGGAACACAATGCGATAACCATAAATCTAGTGCCTCTACATGTCATGATATGTCTAATGTTACCACTGAACCTTCCACTTCTGTTTTAAGTAATTATGCTTGTGCTAACCAATCGGATCCCACTTGTGTTTGGGGATCCACGTTTTTCAGTTATCCATATCTGTCTGGTTTCAAATGCAGGTCGTACAAATCGTCCTGTGGTATTTGGACTCAGGCTGCTCAAAACATATGACTGGGGATCGCTCGCGGCTCAGAAATTTCGTGAAAAAGTTTATCGGGACTGTCAGATTCGGGAATGATCATTTTGGTGCGATAATGGGTTATGGAGATTATGTGTTTGGTGATAGCGTGATTTCTAGGGTATACTATGTAGAAGGGCTTGGGCACAATTTGTTCTCCGTTGGTCAATTTTGTGACTCAGATCTTGAAGTAGCCTTCAGAAAATACACTTGTTTTGTTAGAAAATTGGATGGTGTGGATCTTCTGAAAGGTAGACGAGGCTCAAACCTCTACACTATATCCATTGAAGACATGATGCGGTCATCACCCATTTGCTTATTGTCTAAGGCATCCAAGAACAAGTCATGGTTGTGGCATCGTCGTTTGAATCACTTGAACTTCGGTACCATCAATGAGCTCACTCGTAAAGATCTCGTTCGAGGCATGCCCCGGCTGAAATATGAAAAAGATCATCTTTGTTCCGCTTGTCAGCTAGGTAAAAGCAAGAAACATTCTCACAAACCCAAAACTATCAACACCATTATGGAAGTTCTTCATACCCTTCACATGGATCTGTGTGGTCCAATGAGAGTGCATAACATCTTTGGAAATAGATATGTGTTAGTGATCGTAGATCACTACTCTCGGTTTACATGGGTTAAGTTCCTCAGATCCAAGGACGAGACACCATAAATCATCATCAAACTTATCAAGCAGCTGCAAGTTGGACTCAATAAAACTGTCAGATTCGTCCGCACAGATAACGGAACTGAGTTTGTTAATCAGCAACTTACTCAATTTTATGAAAATCTTGGAATTAGTCATCAAAGGAGTATACCTCGAACACCTCAACAGAATGGAGTCGTTGAAAGGCGAAACCGTACCCTTGTAGAGGCCGCACGAACCATGTTGATATTCTCCAATGCTCCTATGTTCCTTTGGGGAGAGGCAATTGCAACTGCTTGTTATACTCAGAACCGATCACTGATACATCCTCTTCACAGCAAAACCCCCTATGAGCTGGTGCACGAGAGAAAACCTGATCTTTCATTTCTTCGAGTATTTGGTGCACTATGTTACCCAACCAACGATAGTGAAGACTTGGGAAAGCTCAAGGCCAAAGCTGATATTGGAATTTTCGTTGGCTACACACCTAACAAGAAGGGTTATCGAATCTACAACAAAAGAACCCGACAAATCATGGAAACCATCCATGTCACATTTGATGAGCTGTCCGAGCACACGACTCCTGAATACTCCAGTTCTGGACCCGCATCTAATCTTTTGACTCCTGGACCAATTAGTTCGGGACTTGTACATTCATCCACTACTGATGCTCCTTATGTGCCACCCACAAGTGAGGACTTGAAGAAATTATTTGATCCAATGTATGATGAGTATTTTGAACCTCAACAGATAGTCGAACCAGAACTACAAGTCATAGGTCCTGATGTTGCTGCTAATGATGCACCTCAACCTACAAATGGGCCTTCCATCTCCATCTCTCTTAGTCAAAATGCTCCGTCATCCAGTCATACTCAACCCATTCAACCCACTCACACCGATCAACCTTCTTCAATTCCTCAAGGAGCCGCATCTGAAAATTCTTTTGAAGTGAATCCCTTTGCTCAACCACCTGATGAACCTTTTGTCAACATATTTGCCCCTGATCCATCCAATGTGGCAACCTCTTCGGAAGATTCTAATACTGCTACATCAGTCCTCAGTCATCAACCTCATGAGCATATCAGAAAATGGACAAACGATCACCCAATTGACAACATCATTGGTAATCCATCTCGCCCCGTTTCCACACGTAGACAACTTGCCACAGATGCCTTGTGGTGCTTCGTCAGCTCCATACTGTCGAAAACTGAGCCGAAGGATTTTAAAGAAGCTTTGACTAAAGCATCTTGGTTCACTGCAATGCAAGATGAAATTCATGAATTTGACCGACTTGATGTATGGGAATTAGTGCCTCCTCCCGACTGTGCTATGATTATCGCCCTCAAGTGGATCTTCAAAGTGAAGCTTGACGAATATGGTGAAGTTCTGAAAAACAAGGCTCGGCTAGTGGCCAAAGGATACAGACAAGAAGAGGGTATAGACTTTGAAGAATCATTCGCACCCGTGGCTCGAATTGAGGCCATCAGAATCTTTCTTGCTAATGCAGCTAGTCAGAATATGATTGTCTACCAAATGTATGTGAAGACTGCATTTCTCAATGGTCACTTAAAGGAATTGGTATATGTAAGTCAACCAGAAGGGTTTGTTGATCCTGAATGCCCTAATCATGTCTATCGCTTGAAGAAGGCACTTTATGGACTTAAACAGGCACCCAGAGCATGGTATGATACTCTATCCAAATTCCTTCTAGCCAACAAATTCACCAAGGGTGTGGTTGATCCTACATTGTTCACCAGAAAGTCGGGCAAGCATCTACTCCACGTTCAAATATATGTAGATGACATTATCTTCGCTTCTTCAGATCCGTTGGAATGTGATCGGTTTTCACAAGAGATGAGTACAGAATTCCAGATGTCCATGATGGGG
>LBNU01023758.1:0-16736 GCA_014162995.1 Artemisia annua
CTGGATTATCACCACCATCGTGTAGTGTTGATAATTGCTGCATACGTTGCTTCATTGTATCTTGGGAGGCAATTCGTCAGTAACCCATAACACGATTGTTCTAAAAGAACGGTGGGGGCGAAATTGCTTTAAGGACAGAGATCACTCGCCTTGAAGTAACAAGTAGTAGCGCAAAAATTCGTTTTGCAAAGCCATCTTTCTAAACCCCGAATCTAACATTTCATATGTAACTACAAAAGTCAGCTACTACATCTTTCAACTACCAAAACGTCACCACCATGAAAAGTTCAGAGAATGTTCAGAATAATAAACAATTTAAGTTGGATTCATTCTTCTCTTCCTATATATCTATAAATAGATGGTTATCATCACTAACAAATATCATAACCAAGACTTTCTTGAAAATCAGCCACTTTTTGTTAAGAAAATATAATAATAGCTAGAGTGTCGATTATGAAGATGCTAATGGTGTTTGCTGCTACAGCGATGCTTGTGGATATCGCGGTGGCAGTTGATATCACTGTTGGAAGGCCAAATGGAGGGTGGGACTTGTCTACTGATTTGTCATCATGGGCTGCGTCCCAAACATTTTCAGTAGGCGATAATCTAGGTAACAGAATTTAGCATGCCAGCCACTTACAAATCCAAGATTTTTTACTAATAGCAGTTTTGACCCATTTACATATAAATGGGTCGAATTGGATTATCTTGAACGGGTAAAATAGTAATTTTTTGCTAAAGGGGGGAACAAGCTGCAAGGCATCCAAAGCCTATACTTTATCGTTAATATATACAACATCCCAAATCATTTTATGTCAAATTTACAATTGTAATGACCTTGTAATCATGACTTACTAATTAATAATTTACAAAAATCAAAAGGAAAGGTGTTTGTGGGGCAAATTCGTGTTTTGACTCCTACTAGAAATGACTTATCTCAATCTAAGCCCGTTGCACTCGCACAACCCACCATACTGTTCATTTTTACATATCTACTTTTATACCAATGTGTGCCATTAACAATATCAATGATAAAAAAAAAAGTTTGTTCTTTCTTTTCTACGAAAATCTTCCAACCCTTTCTAACATTCATCTTAAATTTTTGTAGATTTCCAGTTTATATCTACTCATGATGTTCTTGAAGTCACTAGGGAAAATTATGATATTTGTGGACTCGGATCTCCTATTTCAACCACCGTTGCAAGCCCTGCTAGATTCCCACTAACAGCTGCAGGAAGCCGTTATTTTATCTGCGGCAGAGGTACACATTGTAGTCAAGGAATGAAGGTTCAGATCGATGTATCATCAACACCATCCGCACCACCACCACAAAGCACCCCTCCTCCAGCCCCAACACCATCACCAACACCCCAAACCACTCCGCCATCTCCAACACCAACACCAACACCAACACCACAAACCACTCCGCCATCCCCAGCACCAACACCACAAACCACCCCTCCTTCATCCCCCACTCCACCATCAAATGATCCCAGCGGTAGTTCACCACCACCTCCTATTAGCGGTGAGACCGCAGACCCACCCTCATCAGCTATAACACTAAAGATGACTGCTGGTTCTATACTCGGGTTTGGGCTCTTTGTAATGATGCTACTATCCCTCTAAGAATCATGAAATGATCCGTTTGTGTGTTGTTGTATGTTTTCATTCTATATATTTTTTTTCCTAACTTGAAATAAAACCATGCATCTTTTGTTTAGCTTAATGTTTGTGAACCGCTAAGATATTCAGCTGTTATAAATTAAAACAACACAAGTACAAAATGATATTGTTATAGAAGATTGAACAATCTAAAGATGTTTAGAGTCGATAGACGTATCAAAATGAGCGGGTTGGGTAATGGGTCAAAAGTCAAAACCGGACATTCTTGGTTCTAGTCAAAACAACTTGGGTCAACAAACAAACATCCTTTTGTCCATTTTATATATAGTTTCTGTGTTAAATACGATTGAAATACTATGTTCTAATTTACAAAACTTACATGATATATCCGTATAAGCAATTACTAACACACATTGGACTACTTTCAGTCTATACAGCTCGTTTGAGCCTTTAATTTAATTTCCTCCACCCTTTTGATCAGTCAGAAACAAACCATTATGCGAATTGACTCGTTTATATATAAATGGGTTGAAACAGTCATCTAAACATGCCCAAGTCAACGAACATTTCATAGACAACAAGAAAAGTTAACTACCCTAATACCAGTTTAATAATGCACGTATGAAAACTTCAAAGAATATATGGAACCATAAACAACTCAGGTTAGATTTGCTCTCCCCTTGCTATATTCTTATAAATAAATGGTTTTGACTTTGACCAAATCGTACCTGTGTACCTTCTAAAATAAGCTGTTTTAATAATGTTTAGTATTACATATCTGCTTTAACACAATATTATAGGCAAATAAACACTTAAATAAGCTATCCCAAAGTGAACTTAGTGATTAGAGGTGCCAATTTTGATGAATCATAGATAACTGAACTGATCTAAAGTCGCCCAAAGTTCAATCTATGGCAGAAAACCTCTCACATTGTATTTTTCTAAGAAAATGATTATTATTGAAAGTTTATAATTTATTTTGTTCACATTTGGAATTGATGACTTATAGAAATTCTAGACACAAAGTGTTGCGGGTAAACAAGATTTTAAAACCATCGCATGCACAATAGCAAATAAATTACTAAGAATACACTGAAATGGCAGAAACAGATTAGATTTTATTTTTCTTAAGTTCAAAATTCTTACCAGGCTGGCTGATGAGATAGTTTTAGCAGAATATAGAGAAGATTAAGATCTAGGAATAAACTGACTTTATGACGATGATATTAAGAGTACCCTTAAATAGCTAAGTCCTGGTTGCAGTGGATCTCTTTAGGAGCTAGTTTCTTAAAAGATTGGTAGATCAAATGGATAAGAGGTTTAGAAGGGGTATATTTCAATCCCACATGTTACAAGCCCTGTTAGATTCACACTAACGGCTGCAGGAAGCCGTTATTTTATCTGTGGCAGAGGTACACATTGCAGCCAAGGAATGAAGGTTCAGATCGATGTAGTATCAACACCATCCCCACCACCACCACAAAGCATCCCTCCTCCAGCCTCAACACCACCACCACCACAAAGCACCCCTCCTCCAGCCCCAACNTTCAATCCCACATGTTACAAGCCCTGTTAGATTCACACTAACGGCTGCAGGAAGCCGTTATTTTATCTGTGGCAGAGGTACACATTGCAGCCAAGGAATGAAGGTTCAGATCGATGTAGTATCAACACCATCCCCACCACCACCACAAAGCATCCCTCCTCCAGCCTCAACACCACCACCACCACAAAGCACCCCTCCTCCAGCCCCAACACCATCACCAACACCTCAAACCACTCCGCCAAAACCAACACCAACACAAACCACCCCTCCTTCATCCCCCACCCCACCAACAAATGGTCCCAGCGGTAGTTCACCACCACCTCCTATTAGTGGTGAGACCGCAGACCCACCCTCATCAGCTATAACACTAAAGATGACTACTGGTTCTATACTCGGGTTTTGGCTCTTTGTGATGATGCTACTATCCCTTTAAGAATCATGAGATGATCCGTTTGCATGTTTTTGTATGGTTTCAGTCTATAATTGTTTTCCCAACTTGAAATAAAACCATGTATCTTTAGTTTAGCTTAATATTTGTGCACTTCTAAGATATTTATCTATTCTGACTTAATTGAGATGAAAAATGCATGAAAAAATAATAATAATAATTAAAAAATAACAATAATTAAACAACAACAACAACAACAACAGCAGCAGCAGCAGCAGCAACAGCAATAATAATAATAAAAGAAAAAAGAAAGAAACTCGAGTACTGATAATTGCAATTTGTTATAGAAGATGGAACAAGCTAAAGATGTTTAGAGTCACTAGATGTATCAAAATGAGCAGGTTGGGTAATAAAAGTCAAACCAGATGTTCTTGGTTCGAGTCAAAACTACTGGGGTCACAAACAAACATCATTTTGCCCATCTTTATTTATAGTTCTTCGTAAATATGATTAAAAATATTTTGTTCGACTTCATAAAACTACAGGATAAAGGCCTAAAAGCATAAAAATACACTTCGGACGACTTTCAATCCTTTTGGCTCATATGACCCTTTAATTTTTATTTTGTTTTGACCCGTTTGATCGGTCAGAAATAAACCAAAATGCAAATCACCTCGTTATACTCATCTAAAATGCTTCTACCAGCCAAGTCAAAAACATTTCTTAAATAACAAGAGAAGTCAACTACTCTATTTGTCAACTGCCAAAACAACACCACCATGATCAGAAACCAGACTAACAAGCCTGCAACTATCACCATTTGAATAATGCACGAATGAAACCTTCAAAGAAAATTTGGAGCAATAAACAACTGTGGTTAGATTCGTTCTTCCCTTGCTATCTTCTTATAAATACATGGTTTACATAAAGGCTAAATCTCATATCCATGTACCTTCTTGCAAAACCAAGTAGTCTCGGGTCAAGAAAGAAAGGCTATGGCTAAGGTGTCGGTTATGAGGATACTAATGTTGTTTGCTGCTACAACAATGCTTGTGGATTTAGCAGTTGCGATGGATCACAATGTGGGATCTACAGCTCCATCCCGAAGCCAATATTTTATCCAAAGCTTAGGTACAAAGCGTAGCCCAGGAATGATGGTTCGGATTGAGGTAGTGAAACCCCTACCATCAAAGACCACCGTTCCTCCATCCCCAAAACCACCAAAAACAACCACTCCACCACCAACTCGACCAATAAATGGTCCTAGAAGCAAATCACCACAACGTCGCACTGTAACCCCTCCTTCATCGTCTATAACACTAAAGTTGACTGCTGGTTCTATACTCGGGTTTCAGCTCCTTGTTATGATGCTACTATCACCCCTCTAAGAATTTATGCAAAAATTTGAGGCTTTTTGTTTGTTTTGCATTCTAAAACTTTCATCCTTCACTTTCAAGTTGCAATAAACCATGCATCTTCCATTTAAGGAAGAAGATTTCAATAACGATTTTGCAGCTGTAACTTGTAAGGTATTCATTATATATAAAAGTTTAAAGAGACATGAAAAATAAAGAAAATAACAATTGCTATTAGTTTTAAAAGATTGTGCAGTTAGGTAGAAAATATGTAGACTAGAACTGGTAAAATGGGCGGGTTGTGTTGGATAACAGGTCAAAATGAGCTGTATTATTGCATGTCGAAACGGGGTAGAGTTTACCCACAAACATTATTTGTCAATAAAAGTATGTTATTACAATAATGATCTAGATTTTCAGAATAAAATGATGTAGGAGGCTATAATAAGCATTAATGAATACACTTTGGACGCCCTTCAACCCGTTTGACTCTTGTGATCCATTTCTCTTTTGGCTAAACTTTATTACTTTGAACCATTTGACTCTATAACAATAAGTAACTACCCAAGTCAACTCATTTATATGTAAAATGGGTCAAAAGTGTCACCTATGATATTCACAATTTTGGATTTATTTCACTGACTAGCTCAATTCAAATCGTTATCACACACTTCAAACCGAATGGTAATTTGGATACATTACATGAATATAAGCAGGAAAGGTGAATGGATTCACCAATTTGCATGCATTATTACTTCACAACATTCTTCAAGCCCCACAGAATCAAGAAAAGTAACTGTGTGCAACATAATATCATACAGAAAGTTGACGAAGAATAGAGAACACACCAGAAGGGCCGTGTGATTACGCGACTGGAGGTCGAAGGACGTGATCCAGTGATGTGTCAACCACAGAAGATGGCATAAATTGCCACATGGCAACACTGGGGTAACCGACAAAAGGCATAAGCTTGTTTCCAGCAGCTTGTTCTTGTGCAGCAAATGCACCCCTCATTGCAGTGGGATGTGCCAGATAGCTTGGTTGACCAATGTTCATGGTTTTGACTTGTTGTTCCAGCTTTTCTTTCTCGACTTTTAGCCTCTGCTTTTCATCACGCAGTTCATTCTTCTCAGCCTATCAACCGAGTTCACGATATTTATAATAAGTCAATAGCAATATCACAAGAATGAAGAGACGCTTACTTTGACTTTTGAGGTCAAAGTCAAGCTATAANTCTAACTGATGGTGATGTGTGATTTTATGGCAGTGCCCACGAAAGAAGTGTAGGGGACCAGGATCCTATAGAAAATTCTATTTTTTTTTTTTTTTCTTTGCTTTTTTGTACTAATTTAATTGGTACTATGTAACTATAATTTATCTAGTTAATTAATAGAGTCGATGTCAAATCTTACTTAGAGGGTTAAAAGGGTGTTTGGGATTGCTTATAGCCTTATATTAGTGTTAATTCTGCTTATATGCAGATTAGCAATTCTGCCTCTGAAATTTCGTTATCACGTGAACGCATGTCACTATTAAAAACTTCTCTCAAGCAGTCAAGCACATAACCAGATTACGACATCTAATCAGCTTAACTACTGTCACTAGATTCAGTCTCAATTTTCAAGCATGTGTCTCGATCATCTTATCTGCTTTCTTAAAAATTTCTTAAAACCATATTTAATTTATTTGTTTATAACAACTTCTACCTTGATTCACACAACATATTTTCAACCTAGTAATAATTATTGTTTTCGCTCGCTGGCTCACATGTGACATAAAGCCATCTTTTAGTAACTGATAGCACAAAGAATACTACAACGATCAGTAGCAGATATAGTTGACGCTTATGCACGTACATATCCTTTAAGTAGCGTAAAAAATTCATTTCTAAAGTGCTTTTTGAATTTAACAAAAAATCATACTCTTTGCTGGTTTTTTTTAAAAAAAAAAAAAAAAAAAAAAAAACTGCACAATCTTTGTCAAAAACTTTCTGGTGTTTCAATGAAAAAATAATTCCTTATATTTCGAGGGAAAATATGTTGTCAAAAACGTACACACCATATTATTGCACACAAAAGACAAAACAAGTCCAATATAGCACATATCACATGTGCCCAAAAACTTTATACTACGTAGTAATATGTATAAGCTCGAGCTCAACTCGTTAAACATTTCGACAAAACTAACCTGACAGCAGGTATGTCAGAAGGCCACGAGAACCCAACAACAACAGCAGGTGGAGCAACATAATCAACAACAGTAGAAATATCATCCATCAATCCATAATCCAAAAGCCAGTTTGAGTTTTCATCAATTTCCATTTTCTGTCTAGACCAAGAAGAAGAAAGAATATATTTTTTATTTTTGATTGGATAGTAGTGTAGCTTTGAAACGAATAAAAAGATATGAATAATTGGGTAGGGAATAATAATATGTTTATGTTTTTGATGACGGAAGAACAGTGTTTTTTTGTCATTATCAAAGTAAACGGTTTTATGTGACGCGCATTTGATAGCTGCTGCTTCTGTTTATACAATAGGAGGGAGCATCTTCTTCTTTTTAAATTACTTTGCTACAAATATTTTATCTTTACTTTACTACTTAAAAAAAATAATTATAAAAAAAAATGAATTAATAAAAAATCTTAAGACCAAGAAATGAGTAAGTTTGTTTTACCAAATACTATCATTTATAAAAGACAATACAATTATTTATATATTTTATAGAAAAAAAAAAAAAATCTATGCTACTTATAAAAAACTTTTCTCTCTTAATTAAGAGGCTAAAATGTATATCTCTCCAAATCACTTAATTCAGTAAACAACCACAAATAAGAAATATAATTATTTATATGTTTTTCTTAAATAGTTAACTATGTTTTAATCCACAAACTTTTTCCATTCTCACTTAATTCACAAATAAATCCGCCCACACAAAGTAATGCTACTATATACCATCGAGAAAACATTATCCTTTTCATAGGATGTTTTCTTTATTGGATGCTCGATCCTTTCAGAGGATGTTTCGTCTTATGGATGCTCTATCCTTATCGAATGATGCTCTTTCCTNTTTTCGTTGTCTTTAACTCTATTGTGTTAAAGGAACTCGGGAACACAATATACACTATGTTCTTGAGTTTTATTATTAAAAAAAAGTAAATAAATGTAAAATAAACACTTTCTTCCCAAAATTGGGAGGAAACACTTTAATTTAATAATCAACAAAATGACACTAACTTTCATTCCATTTCTTTTTCTTTTCCTCTTTAAGTGCTACTCGAGAACACAATGTTAAAGTTTTCTCACTTTTTTTCTTATCAAAAAATAGATAAAGCCTATTGACAAAAGTTTGCACTCGTTATCTAAAGTTAATAACTAAAGCTAATAGTATGCAGATAATTAAAATAACTTTCTTCATTGAGACATGTATAACAAACTTTCATAGTACTAGACAAATATCTGCGCAAAGCGACGGTGTATAGCGGAAAATAATTACACTTGTGAAATCGTGATTCTTGTTCGACCTTTGATGCAAAGCGTGTGTTTTTTGGAGGACAAAACGTGTGTTATTTAAAATTAATATAGTGTGTGTTTATGAAAATTTTTCAAGTTTAGAATTGATCAAGAAAAGACATAATTTAAGTTGTTAAGTTTTTAAAAAAATGTATTTAGGAGTAATTTAAGTAAACTACGTTAATTTAAGTTTTCAAAAATTTAATATTCAAGATTAGACATTCATGCTTTATACCGTAAATAGTATAGATATGTTATTTTTCTTATGTTTGAAGAAAAAATGTGATTCAATGTTTGGTACACAAGATTGTTGAGAGATTGTGCTTATTTTTTCAAAAAATAAGCTACCTAAAAGATAATCTTTGTTTGGCAGACATAACTTATAAGAGATTCTAAAAAAAATAATCTTCCATAATCTCTTAAAACCAAAGGTTACTTCATGTAACTTATAAAAATAATCTCTTTTTATAATCTCCAGCACCAGCACCATCTCCAGCACCAACACCAGTTCCAGCAACAGTTACTTTCGCCAAACATACCCATAAAGTGGTGTGGGGGCAAGCCAATGCATAATTCAATAGATTCTTTTGTTAGAAGTTTCTATTATTGATTGATCCTGCTAATACGATTTAACATCAATAAGAGAAAGAAAATTTATGAACAAACACTAATAATGTTATAAATTCAAGAAATGCTGCTAACAAGGGTGTTCATCTGGTGGTTCGGTTCAATTAGATGAAAGATATTATCCATTGCGGGGCGAGTAATACATTTATTACGAAACGAAACCGTACTAGACGGGTAATCGGACATACGAGTAACCGAAATGAGCGGTTACCCGCAGTTCAGGTCAAGGTTAAAAATTTTAAACGTTTAATTGAGTTTAACCGTATGAGCAATAACGTGACCTAGAACGTAAAATGTCATTTTAGTACAATTAGATTACATTTAATAGATTAGAGTCATATTAAAGTTATTTCATCACAATAATTGCATTCAAATAAACATATATAACAAATTAACAAAAAACTATTTGTTTGACGTTTATAGGTTACGATTACATTAATCAACTTTCACACATAGATGTTTGGTAGACATTTATATTATGAGCATTAAAGTCGTTATACAATATAAGTTGTGCAATAGTAGAATCTTGAACAATTATTTGAATAGTTAGTTAAAACTTTCATATATATTATACACGGTTCGGTTCGTTTAACCGCGGATATTTAAAATAAAAACCGAAACCGAACCGTGATAAGCACGTTTCCAATTTTGGTTTTTTTTCCGTTTCGGTTTTTCAGATTTCGGATATTTTCGGTTTTGAATTGAGCGGTTCGGCTCAGTTTGTCAGTTTCTCGGATTTTTTTAACACCCCTAACTATTACACAAAAAAAAAAGAAACGAAAACAAAAGTTTAAATTAACCACAAATATTTAGTATCAAGGAGAAAAATAATACTAAAAAATAAAAATAAAAATCTATGATAGGAAACATTAATGTTTTGGTCTATATATAAAGGTGGAGGGTGCGGTCATAAGTTTCCTTCATCAAATCACCACTACGTCACTAAAAAACACTTTCATTATTTTCTTTAACTTTCCTTCAAACTTTATGTCACGTTCTCACTTTTTCCAATAAACTTTTATGGTTTTTATTATGGATTTTTAAAATGAATACTACTATTAATACCCCCCCCCCCCTCTCAACTTTTATCTTCCTGCTAACAGTACAACACACTTTTATCAGTTTTTGTTTTGTGTTTTTCTGTCTTTTAATACTTTTGACTTGTCAGACTTTATATTTTCTGTTTCGTACTTTCCTTGTAATAGTTTTATAATAAAAACATTATTAAAAAAAATAAAAAATAGAAGGGTATTATTTGTGTTTTAAGGAATTAAAGGTACCAATATCTCATCCTTTTAAAAATAACTTAAACAAATTAACTAACTTTTCGGGACTCAAGTTCTTGAAAAAAAAAAAGATTGCTTTTCATGCAAAGAGAGTATGGGTTTTTCTTGGTTCCCGCACGGGTAGGAGAGTTTCCCATTCCACGCCTCACACTAATCAGATCTATGAGTGTCGATCATAAACCAATACCTCAGACACACTAATCACTAGATCAGTGAGTGTCGATTATAAAACAATAGCTATGAGGTTCAGTTCAGTTACACATATGCAATAATTTTTAAATAGACTTGCCACGTGTTACATGCTTCTTGTTAACACGCAAGTTATTAGTATTAAGAATCCTTTCTATACAATAATACTTGAATTTGTCATTAGCAACTTGGTCGATAGTGTTATATAAAACGAACTTTTAACTATCCTTATCCTTGTAAATAAGATACAAAACAAATTCGATGGCATGATTCATGCTTTAACATGAACTTAATTCCAAATTTAATTTGGAGCTTGTTGTCTTCGTAACTAGTTTTAGTGATGTAATGAATTCTTTAAAGATGGATCAAAATGTATACGTAAATAACAAGCATTCAACATTTAATTATTATTCACTTTAAACTAGGTGCACGGGTAACCAAAACCGACCGGCTTCTCTTTTTTTCTCACCAGAGACGTGAGGGGTTGAATGCGTCGCTTGTTCACCTATCACACCCAGTCTTAGCTTGTCTGTAACAAATAACTAGAGTTTCTTTTTAATTTCGAAATTCATATAATCAAATAGACGATTATTGATCACGATTATTGGGAGTATTAGATAAGGTCAAATAAGCTCTTCATCTAGAGGAAACTTGTATCTAGCATAAGTTTATTTTCCCAAGAGTTATTAGAACACACGTACGTTTTGCGTAATCGTAGGTTATTATACTCTCATTATTCAAAGCAATGGCAGTAAGGATTTGAAACTCTCGAAAAGATAAGAGTATGCTTCCATTCTATGTGGTTGAAGTGTATGTGATCGAGTTTTTTCCTTCCATGTTGCACTCTATAAACGTACAACGATGTCCATATATAGTACAACTTTAGCTCGATTCCTTTCCTTTTCCATGTTGCACACTATAAATGTCGAGTTCTTAACTTTATTATTTAGAAATATGAAAATTGAAAGGTTAGCAATTTACATACACCATGAGTTTTGTCTTGTAAGTAATGAAGCTAAGCTCATATCAATTATTAAGAAATGGTTCTTCCCGTATCCAAAATTATATGGTTAGTCGTTTAATTTGTTAGTTTTAAAGCAAATTATGTATGCAGTCACGCATATGGCATGTACATTAAAATACGACAGAATCCAATTTTATACTACTTCTAAATATAGTTCCAAACATAATATCCCAATGGAAAATGAATTGTATGCCTAAAACTAAGACCTAAAATTAGACATAAAGATTTGATTGGTTCATTTGAAAAATTAATTGGTGAAAAATGATGAGAGAGAATTAGTGTTTAACACTTGTCATGAAATGAATGGATTAGGTCCATTAGTAGGTCTATGTTAGACAAAAATACATTTATTTATAAAAGTGAACACATTATTAAATTTTTAAATACTTAATTACAATTTCAACTGTTAAATTTTTTTTATTCTCACTTACTCCACACCCATAAATACATACAATAAACAAAAAACAAATAAAAAATTGCACACAAAATTAACGTTACTACATATCGTCGCCACTATACGCGGCAAACGTCGAATTTTACTATTAAAGATGCATATTTTGCTTTACCTCCGCACTTTAAGTTTTTCTTAATTTTGAAATGTTTTCAGCCTTTCAATTAAGGCCTAGGTTATTGGTACGTTCTTAAAGTGATAGTAATACCCACTTCAAATGTTTTTTTTTTTTTTTTTTTTTTTTTTTTTTTTTTTTTTTTTTTTTTTTTTTTTTTATTATATTATTTTGCTTTTGTTATAAACCTGCGAAATACAATGTACGAAACATAAATTATAAAGTTTGACAAGTAAAGAGGGAGTGAAACCCAAAACATACGGAGCAGAAAACCATAAAAATTGTATGTCTTATTAATAAAATGGGTTAACTGCTGAAAAAAAATAAGAAACATAAAATATAAAGGTTGACAAATCAAAAACAGTAAAAGAAAAAAGATACGGAACAAAAATTGATAAAAATTGTGTTAAACTATCAATAAAGCGGGTAAAATAAAGTATTATAATGGTATAAAAGGTAAGAATAGTACTCGAGTTTTAGTCTAAGTCGTGTTTGTTAGCGGCTGATGGCAAGTGATTATTAAAGGCTTCTTTCTGTCTTAATCGAATTATTTTTTTAGCAAATAGTAAGGGCAAGCAATCACGTTCTGTTCTCGTTGATGTGGAAAGAAAAAGAAGATTTTGTTAAAAGGGTGTTTTAATAATGGAGAAGATGGGCAAAGGTGTTCTAGTAATTTATGTGATAGTATAATTTACTATTGAGAAATGATAGGGAGACCTAAACTTAGGCCTAATTTTAGGCCTAAAGCCAAGTGTCTTCATCTTAACGGTTGCAGGCAAGGACCCACTTATTTTACAAATCATCAAGATGGTGCCACTTAGTTTTAGGCCTAAAATTAGGCCTAAGTTTAGGCCTCCCTATCATTTCTCTTTACTATTTAGTTTTTGTTTATGTTTTATTTTAGAATGATTGATTAAGTAAGTAGCAACTCATCGTGTTATACATAACGACAATTTATTAAAACATTGTTAAGTATAATATCTTTAGCTTTTATCCAAAACTTTATTCTCATCGTTTTTACAGTACGTCAGTACTCAATTCGAGTTGACTTCAATAAGGATGACAAGTTAAGTCAGATCATTAGAATGTATCAATTTGTGCACCATAATGTTAGTAATATTTATAAATCTCAATTTCTTGAAAGTACAGCTCGTAAAAGAATATTTTGTCTTCTCTCTGAGAAGGTAGACGAGGGCGTTAGAGACTAGTTTGGTTTTATGCCAGGAATGTTCTCGATCAAGATTATTCACCTCATCAGAAGTCTCATGGATAGGTATAAAAGAAAGATAAAGAGACTTACATATGGCTTTCTTTGACCTAGAAAAGGACTATGATAGTATTACACGTTAGTTGATATGGAGAATTCTGATAGATAAATGAACCACATGGAGATACTTAAGAGTCATTAGCGATATGTGCGATGGGGCAAAGACCCGCATACGGTCCACAGTGGGGGTCACAGAGATTTTCCCTATAGAAGTAGGACTTCACCAGGTATCAGCCATTAGCCCTTACCTCTTCGCCTTGATTCTTGATGAGTTATCAAGAGTGCATCCCTTGGAGCATGATATTCGCAGACAATATTGTGTTGGTGGCAGAATCGGCGAAATTGTTAAACAACAGACTTGAGCACTGGAGCGAGGCTCTATAAGACAATGGCCTTCGAGTTAGCAGAGAGAAGTCAGAATACCTGAGATGTGATTTTGGTATGATTGAGATCGACTACAACGAAGAAATGGAAGTTTGTATCGGCGACCATATCCTTCAATCAAAGGAATCTTTTGGATATTTGGCTTCGGTGATACACAAATCAGGGAGGATAGACGATGACGTAACCCACCGGCTGGGCAAAATGTAGGCGGCGTCAGGAGTGCTATGCGATAAGAAAGTCCCTTTAAGCTAAAGGGGAAATTTTATAGGGTGGCAATTCGACCAACTATATTGTGTGGTTCAGAGTGCTAGCCTATCACGAAAGCTCGAGCAAACATTGTGGAAGTAGCGGAACTGAGAATGCTAAGGTGGACTTGTGGTAAAACCACATTTGACATGATTCCGGCGGAGTTTTCAGAGTTGTACTTGAAGTTGAATCTATTATCTCAAAGATGAGAGAAGAAAGGTTTGGGTGGTTTAGTCATGTCAGGAGGAGGCCCACAATCAGCGCAAGTAAGGAGAGTCGAAGCGCTAATAGTTGATGGTTTGAGAATGAGGGGTATACCTAAAGTTAGGTGTGAGGATAGACTTAAGCAAGACATGAAAGAGCTTCTCTTGTCCGAGGAAATGACCTCATATAGGAATGTGTAGAGAGATATGATTAGAGTTTGCGGGGTAGTTTGGGCTAGGTTGTTTGAGGATGTGAGATAGTTGTTGCATTTAGGCCTTATAGGAGTCTCTTAGTAACCTTGCCCCTTGCGTTTTAGAAATAGGGCCCCTTAGCTAGTTCCCTTTAGGCTTTTTAGGCTTTTAATGGCCTCTCCACGTCTTAGCTATAGGCCTCTTAGCATTGCCCTGCTTAGATCTTTGATGCTTTTCTTGGGCCTTGGTCTTGTTTTGCCTTTAGCCCCCTTTTTTTGCATGCGTTTTTCTTGGCGCTCTTGCCCTTTTGCTTTTTGCATTGGGTAAATGATTAAAAAAATAATTATACTTGCCACCATTTCTTCTTGTGGGTAGCGAACAAACTTTTTTGCTTTTGTGGGTACTTTTCTTTCAAATTCATCTTTTTTAGGGTATTTTGCCAAATTTTTGAATATTTTTGCCCCTCTTAGCTAATAGAATTTTTTTTTCCCGAAAGGCAAAAATGTCACATAGTACCCTAAAAAGTATGAATTTGAAAGAAAAGTACACATAAAAACAAAAAAAAAAATTGTTCGCTACCCACAAGAGGAAATGGCGGCAAGTATGATACATTTTTTAATCATTTGCCCTTTTGCGTTCGTCCTTTTGCTCGTGTCCCCTGCCTCTTTTGCGTTTTATATTTTCTATGTTATGGGTTTCTTGCGACGTTTGCTTATTTTTGTTTATGTCATTTTCTGTTATGTTCTTTCGATGGTTTTATGTATATCTGCTTTGTATGCTTGTTTTTATCCTTTTATCTGCTTATCCTTTTTATTGCTCACTTTCACACTTGCACTTATATCCGAGCACTCCCACCGTACACACTTGTTAAAGGTTTTCTTATAAGCAGTCTCCTTACTCTCCGGGATTGAGTATGTTGTTGTTATTGTACTTTAAAATAAGCTATACGGTTTTTGTCTCTTATCTATCAATGAATAAAACAAGTAAATAGATATGACCGTGACTTGGTTTCCTCCTTGACTTAAATGTCCGTAGCCTACTATAGGTATGACCGTGACTTGGTTTCCTCCTTGACTTGTTTAGTTTACCTGAAGAGTATGAGTCTTGACTTAAATATACACAGAGTAACCGAGATATCCCGTAACCGTTTTCAACTATTCTCTTTTCTCCCTAGATGTCTATGTAGCTGTTGGGAATTACAAGTCTACACAGTTTGTACTGCTCAAGATATTTAGCACTGTCAAGCCAAGTCAAAGGTACTGCTGAAGATTACAACTGGCAGTATTAACTAAGTTCTCCCTAGAGTAAAAGTTAGTACTGCCAGTATTAACTTAAGACTACTGATGAAGATTGATACTGCCAAGAAGATAAAGACGTGTGAAGGGATAAGTATGGAGATTATCCTGTGTATATTCTAAATAGTTAGAAAGATATGTATATTCTAATTATCTTGTAAAGGACTCCTTAGTATATAAAAGAAGGTCCTAGGTTAAGTTGTTAAATAAGTAATTTTGATAGCTTCAAGGTTGTTTGTAAACCCTAGTACTACACAGAGTACTCGTATTATTGATATAATAATATTGAAACTTTTTGGTTGATACCATCATACCATTGTTCATACAAAGTTTATTGTTTCATTTATATTGTTTACATTCTTCTAAGCATTAAAGAGTAGATTCCACATACTCTTTAGTAATCTCAAAGTTTCTAATACAAACTCGTTTGGGATCAACAGTAGCCATTTTTTTTACTTTAAATCCCTTGTGGTGACGCTAAATGCATACCACTAAGCTATTATGCGGTGCTTGATTCCATCTACAAACATGCAATTTAGTAATTACGGGTTGATGCCAATTTAGCAATTACATGAACTTTATATAAAAAAACAGTATATCCTAGATTTTCTTTTTAATTTTTTTTTTCGATCAAAATATTACTCCCTTCATTCTAAAATAAGTGTTAGGTTTGACTTTTTGAAATCTTTTTTGTTCAGCTTTAACCTTAAATATTTTTAGTTATGTTATATAATACTTAATAAAAAATATATCAATGAAAATACATTTGTGACACAATCCATTCATATAATTTTTATCAAGTATTATATAACACAAATAAGAGTACTTACGGTAAAAGTTGAATAAAAAAGACCTCAAAAAATCAAATCGGAACGAAAGTAGTACTATTTATGACAAAACTCATCCACCAAAATTTACTTACCAATTACTACCACTCAACATAAATTCAGCATAAAATTGACCAAACTAAATAAATAGATAAAAAAAAAAAAAAAAAAAAAAAAAAAAAAAAAAAAAAAAAAAAAAAAAAAAA
>LBNU01023758.1:35589-74766 GCA_014162995.1 Artemisia annua
ATCATGGGAAGGATCTCCACATATATCACAGCAAGGATTCATAAGGCAGTCAACTGGGTGATGGTCATTGAAACCACAATTTGTGCAAGGTTTAAGAGGCACAGCTTTAGGTTTCAGGGTTTGCTTTGATGTTGAAGCATACTTGTGAGCCTGAGCTTTTTAGTTTGCTTGATTTTTCAAAGATGTGACAAAAGAGAGGTGATCAGAAGTCCTATGGTCTTCTTGTTTGCATATCATGCAAAATAGGATTCTGTAGCAGTTATCAGTGGCGTGGTTTGTGTAACTGCATAACTCACATCTCTTGAGTGGCTTTTTGATGGATTTTGGTTTTGATGTAGTTGAGGAAGCTGAAGCTGGTTCCTTATCCTTAAATGAGGTTTTATCATTTGATTCCAGCTTTTCACTCAGCTTCCTGACTAGTTCAGCCAACTGATCAACCTTAGATTCAGTGCTGGCACTATTAATCTCAGTAGAGATGGAAGGTGTTGAAGCTTCAGTGGGAGTTGCAGTTTGCTTGTTTTGTTTAGAACTGGGGTTTTTCAGAATCGTTGTGCCTAATCCAACCTTCTCCTTGGGAGAGTGTTGAGAGTAGACAAGAGGTCCTATGTTAGAACAAGGTTCAGCCCCCTGAAGCACTTTAAGTGGTGGTAAAGGAGTTTGCGTAATTGATTCAGATTCACTGACATCATCAGCACTCCTGGCATTGTCAGTGACTCCAAGTAACTCCTTAATGGCCTGACTTTCAGGCATCAAGATCTTTCCTGTGTCAAAATTAGGCATATTGCCTTCAGGACTGGGTCTTTCAATCCAGTCCTTTGACTTGGGATTCATCTCTTTTGCAAGGAATGTCCTAGCAGGCAAGAAAATCCTTTGACTTGGAGTCCCATCAGAGGATTCAGGAAGATGATCTTCTCCTATTACCTTCCTTTTGGTACTAGGGTTGAGACTGACAGTTTCATAGACTCTAGGATTTTTCTTGGTCCAGCTTTCTATGACATCTTTTTCTTTCTTAAGTTCTTCTTGAAGAGCATGGTTTTGTTTTACAAGTTCAGTATTTTGAATTTGAAGTGTAACATTTTCAAGCTTAGCTTGTTTTAAAACAAGAAGTTCATCCCTACACTTATTTAATTCATATGTGAGTTTGTTAAACTTTGAAAACAGATTTAACCTTTGCTCTTCAACATACTTAAGATCAACATTGATATAGTTCATATAAGATTGCCAGTTTGATTCATCATCCATAGAAAGTAAGATGTTTACCTTTTTCATGGTGATGTTGACCCATTCGCCATTTCTGGCACTGCTTTTTCCAACAGCAAGCTTGTTGTCCTCAGAGAGTGCCATCAGTGCACTGACATGAACTTCTTTTTCCTCTGAGGACACTTCTTCCTCATCCCAGTCATATGTTTCAGCAACTAGCCCTTTGTTTTTGTTCTGAGCAGGTTTGCTAACTTGAGGAGACTGAGAGTTTGAGGGAGCAGCTTCAAGAAGAGCAAGCTTGGCTTTTGCTTTCCTATACTTTGTTTCAAAGTCTTTCTGAGAGTTTTTCTCAGTGTGGTTTTGAAAGTATTGAGGAGACTGAAACATCTTGGGTTGAAATTTCCCAGTTCCTGAGGAGTGATTTCCTGAAAACTTGTATGATGGTTCTGAAAGAGTTTTTGAGAAACAATCTTTAACAAAATGGCCTCTTTTACCACATTTTTAACATTCAACATTATCATTTGGTTTTGCATTAGAGAAAGTTTTGTTTCTTTTGATAAAACGTTTAGAGTTAGCAAGGAGTGCTCTTTGTTGGAATTCATTTTGCAAATCATTCAAGTACTCCTCACTATCTCTTTCATCAGGTTCATCATCTGAGTTTTCTTGATAGTCCTGCACAATACCATTAGAGTAGAAAGCAGTTGATATGGGTGAAGCAGTCAGGGTCTTTTTCATTTCCTGAGCTCTCTTGGTCTCAGGGTATCTCCTTGAGATTAAGTTATCCTCATAGAGGTACTTTCCAAAGACTTCAGGAAGCTCAAGATTTTGAAGGTTATTGGCATTTCTCATACCCTGAGAGAAGTTTAACCATTTCTCAGGGAGACTGTTGACAAAGCCAACATTGATTTCATGCTTAGACAAGGTGACACCATCGTTGGTCAGTTCATTTAGGAGGGTCTTATAGCGGGTATAGGTTTCTGAGAGACTTTCAGTGTCTTTGGCCCTGAAAGTATTGTACTCAAGTTTCAGGTCCATGACCCTGTTTTCCTTGGTATCTGAGGGGCCTTCATAGCTATAAACCAAGTCAGTCCAAGTCTGCTTTGCAGTAGGACAATTTATGACTGATTCCATTATATCGTCAGGAAGACATGATATAATGATGCATTTTAGACGTTGGTCTTGGTTGACCACCCTCCTCTCATCTATAGTCCACTGACCTTCAGGTTTAACTAAACCTTCAGCTGTTTTTGGGATATATGGACCTTCATTAATAAGCTTAATGTAATAAGGTTCCATCCCGTTCAAATAGCAAAGCATTCGCTTCTTCCATTTGTTAAATTTACCAACTTCAAGTCGGGGAGCAGTAGCAGAGTAGCTTCCTCCCTTTTTATCGACTAGTTGGGGTACATCATTATCGGCCATTTTGGGATCTTGATTTTAAAAACTTTGAGCACTCTGTGGTTTTAAGAAAGTTTTATAAACCAGAGGCTCTGATACCACTTGTTGGTCCCTTTTACCCAGTTAAGTTAACTATGAAGTTAATCTAACCGTGCATTATGGCATAATGATGTAGTGAGGTTCTTTGATAAAACAAGATATAAGAATAAAACGTAAATCAAAACACAAGGTAATTTTCAACGTTTAATTCTTATTAGAAATGAATCAAAGAATTATACCCAAGTGTTTTGCGGAATAAACACTTGGGATTGAAATGACAAGTATGGTGTGTTTCTCCTCACTAAACTTAAGCTAAGCTTAAGTGACAACTAAGGTACAATCGAGCTATCTCGAGTACAAGTATGTTCTTTGGAGGAGAAAAGGGTTTGTGAATGTCTAAGCATTAATTGCACAAACTTAACCTTTTCTCCTCTTTATGATCCTATTTATACACAAGTATAATACATACTATTGTCCAATGGATTAAAGACTTCTAAAGATAAATCTTTAGAAGATCTTGTTCACTGTTGAAGGCAACCCATATTGGGTTAGAAGACAGATAAACCTTTTTAGGATTAGGTTGGATTGTAGCCAAATAAGGAAAGTTTGACTTATAAAGCGATAAAGCACTTTATTGGGACAGTTCAAACTTTCCCTCCCAATCCCGCCTATTCTTCAGTCTTCAGGTAGCTTTCTTCAGTCTTCATAGTTGGTGAGGAGACTTGGGGATTCAGTGAGCTATTGTCATCACTCACTGAATCCATCATCTTCTTCTTTGGCTTAGATTCCATTCACTGAGAGTCCGCCTCACTGAATGGAAAACCTTTCTTCGTTAGACTTGTTCTAAACATCCCGAAGATGACTCACTGAGTGACTGTTCACTCAGTGACTTGATTATGTTTAAGGGAATCCAACACTTAGGTTATTTTATGTTCAAATCCTAGTTAAGGAACGCTTGGGTACTTTCAGTGACCCAACAATAACTAAATTGATTATGGAGAATATAACTTTTCAATAATGTTTTCGAAGCGGGCGGACACTTTTATGGGCAAGAACTTCCGCACATTGTCTTTGAGATAGACATATAAATTAGTCATCAATGCATTAGTGCTTGTCAAACATCTTCAAATAACCTAATGGTAAAGGTGATCCAAGGACTTACAGTCTTAGAAGAAGACATGTTTCGAACATTTAGTTAAATATCCTGTGACAATTAGGTAAAATTCCAAAAACAACCATTATACGGATTAGTCTGCGTACATAAAGGTAAAAAAGCTTGAGTCCAAAGTAATATAAAAGTGATATATCATCCATTTACATGCATTAACAGTCATAACTAGTCGTAATCTAGGTTGGGTTGGGGTTGACGGGTCAAAAACCTTTAACCCGAACACGGCCTGTTTAAGTAATCGGGTCATGTTTGCTGACCCTAATATGTTTATGCCTAACCTATGCACGACCCGTTTAACCCGTTTATTTAAATGAGTTTGCAGGTTAAACATGGTAGGTTGACATGTCAATCATTTATAAATTCTATTACTGATATTTTAAAAAAAATACTAATAATCATGTTAACATGTCAACCTGTTTAACGAGTTATTTGTTTTCACCTATTCATAAAGTAAATAAGCAATAACTAAAAACACAATGCGTTGTTATAAGGTGTTTTTTTTTATAAAAAATAACATTATAAAACAAAATTGTCTCCCTTGTTTCAAGTGGTGTCCGTCCCCAACGAAGGTGTCATTGGTTTTTTTTGAAGAAGCAATTTTCCCCTTTTGTCATTTCTTTTGTCTATGGGTGCGTTTTTTTTTTTTTTTTTTTTTTTTTTTTTTTTTTTAAAGACAAAAGTGATTCTTTTCACTTCTTACATCTTCAAAAATTAGACATAAACTTTCACTTCTTCAACATAAACCCTATCTATTTTTCTCCAAAAGGTGTGAAACACACTGATCCCATGCATCTTTTGATGCCAACCGGACCCTTCCCCAAGGACCTGACCCCATGTACTGAGCACATGTTCTCATTTACCTAATTATTCGGGAGTTGGGATCTAACCCTAGGCCATTTTCTCCAATAGACCCTCCTTGGACCAGTCAACTGAGCGTTTGCAGTGGGGGGATTGGTATCAATTGGACTTTAGTGCCAAAAAAGAGACTTGAACCCAGGTCTATTGACTTGAGCCCAAACACCCTTACCATTGGACTAAAGCTCCAATGATAACCCTATCTGTTTTTTTTATATTCATTTCTTTTAAAGGCCAAAAAAATGAAAACAAATAACCTCCTTCCTTACAAATGAAAACTTTACTTTAGATTTCTCTCTTTTTATACAAACATGGTTTGTAGACGAAAATATAAAACCACTTCCACAAATGACACCTAAAAGAAACCGTTTTGAATAAAACAAGCATGGCGACAGCCGGCCGCGTTGCGGCCTTGCGGGGTTTTTTTACGTTGTATTTGGTGTCTGATTTTTTCTGAAAGGTACCTTACAAATCTAAACAACGGCAACTTGCGAATACACATTGTTAACGACATGCATATTTACATTATCACTGTTACAAAATACAAAATAGGCTGATAAGCAACTTCTACAACCAAAACAGTAACTGCTTTTAAACCTTTTCTTTGCAGCGCAAGGGTTTCTATTATTTTAGATCCTAGATAACGGGAAAATCATGACCACGATAAGTTTTTTCTAAACACTGATGCCTGATTCCGCTAATGGTAACTATTGATGTACCTAAGACACTATTCCAGTATCATCATAATTTCTAGCCTAAACCCGTGCCAACCAATTGCATCTTTTAAGATTAATTCGACCCACACACCCCATTCGTTGTTCCTGACCAGGACAATCCATTTGGCCCACGTGATCCGTTTGCATTCAGCTCTTGTGCATACTTTTTTCTGAGATTCAACCTACAAAACATGATATTACAGCCGTCATAGTTCACTTTAACTCATAATCAGGGAAGTGCATCATAAGAGATGCGTAAGTATGCAGTTTCATTTTTTTTTCTAATAATGATCATAGTTAAGAAACAGTTTGTAATATGTTAGGGGTTATGGATCTGTGAGAGCTTCTAAGCATGTTCATGTTAAGTGCACTGAGTTGTACCACTTTTAGATTTGTATATCATGTGTGTTGTTTATATCATGTGTTTTTTATATAGTACCTGCTAAATCAATTTTGAGTTGAATCTAAACGCGACAGAAAGGGAACATAATAGACACTTAACGAAGAGACAAAACTTCGAACACTAAAAACTTCCTAAGCGAAGCTGGGTCAGCGGCTGTCAAGGAAGTGGGTTTTACCTATTTGGATAAGTCAATTTATTGCTACATGTTAAGTAATAACCCCTAATAATTTACTGACACTAAAACTCAATACGTTAAAAATCAGTAAGCAATGGATGCTTATAATTCAGGACTTGCATACCTTAAGTGTCGAACACGCTATAAATGTGTGACATTTCTAAAAATTCATGTCTTATATTTTAAACAATAGTTTATTTAATAACTATCCTATTTTTAATAAATTAACTTCGTAGGAAGTTATTCGTGTACATCCAATTCTTTCGACCACGACTATAATATGTCAACTCTACATTTCTTGTACTCCACTATTTTTCCTTGTAATCCTAATTTAAAAAGTTACTTTCACTTTTATTTTGGGAATTAATTACTTAAAACTATCAAAAACGTATAACTACGAAAGCATTCGTAGTAATAAAGTGAAAGTTATAGATAAACTCACTATCTACAAAAATTATATTTTTATAATTTTTACAATTGTATTTAGTCACAATGGTACCATTAAAAATTATTTTTAATTAACCCGGTACCCGAAAACGTCAAAACTACTCAAACTATACACTAAACGGTACCCCGTAAACAAAATAATACACAATTAAAACCCACTAAACCCCCACCTTTGCCCCTTGGCCGGTTTTCTTTTACAAGTGTCCTAGACACTTGTATTAATCTCCACTAACATAACACCACTATCACCTAACATATTTTCATACATGCAAATTTTCTTAAGATCAAAAATCTATTTCTTGCTCTCCTCTCTTGATAGCTCACGGCCAAGGACACAAAACAAGGAGAACCAATTTTTTTTCAAGATCAAAATGTATTTTCAAGAAGTTAGATACTAATCTATTACAAGGTTTTGAAATATAAACCTATAGATTATTAGGGTTTTCATCCAATCTTCATAAACTCATCTAGTAAGTGAACCAATGTATTTTTCATAATCTTACAATATTTTTACAATGTTCTAGTCAATTTTTATATGCATGCAAGTAGATGTAATTTGTACCACTCTAAAATTTTGTTTTGTTAATTTTATGAGATATATATATATATATATATATATATATATATATATATATATATATATATATATATATATATATATATATATATATATATATATTAAATCTAATAAAACAGAATAATTTACAAGCCCCTAAAACACGATAAATCATTAATGCGCTGATGTGTCAGCGATATGATTGGTCGAAAAATCATTAATGCTCTTCTTGGTACAACACATCTAAGCACAAGCAATAAACAATACCAGCCTCATTGCTTTTGAACGTCGTTATTTTTGTTAAGCAATAAATGATTATAACACATTCTGCAATACGCTTCTATATGCTCCAATTAATTCAAAATCAGTTTCAATTCTTCCATTAAGTCAACCATTCAATCACAATCATAATTCATTTTATACGCTCCTCTCAAGAATCACAATTCAATCATAATTAATATATACGCTCCTCTTCTGTTGATCTCTTTTCATCAATGATGAGGTATGTTTTCTTAAGCCTTATCTTCTTTCATTTAATTTGTTTTCATGTGTAAACCCCGTGTTGATATATGTTTAGTAATTCATTTATCAATCTTCTTCATCAACAATTTAGGGCTATTCGATTGTGAGTTTCTCTGGTGGACAAACCCTAAACCTTGCAATGATCCTGATTCGAGGCAAACCTATTTTGGGTTTCGATTGTAAGGTTTTTTTTTTTTTTTTTTTTTTTTTTTTTTTTTCTAATTCTAATAATTTAGGGCTAATGATGTTTATGTATAGATCGTTGAATGTGCAATTTTTTTTTAAAAATATTGTATGTTTCAATTAGATCGTTGAATGTGCAAATAACTTCGCTCCCTCATATTTGACACTGAAATGTCACCACGAATGAAGAACATTTATCAGCTTAGTGCATTTTTGTTTTAACTATAATAATATAGGATGAGAAAGATACATTTATAAGCTAAAAAGAATTATTGTTGATTAGCACTTCAATTGTAACTATTTATAGGGATGTTTGGTATTGTATTCTGAAAGTCATGGTCTCATATCTGATGTTTTTCTATTTAGAATTGAGTATGTGATCAACATCCACAAGTAAGTGTAGATCAACATATCAAAACGAAGTCAATGAAGGTAGCCTTTTGTGTTAACTGGATAAAGGTTCAATATGTTTCAGTTCAAGGTGTATGAATTAGTTAATTTGTTGTATTGATATGTTACACTTTACTTATAAGGGTTGTTTGAACTTAGTTAGTATAAGGAGAAACTAGGCACCACAAGACTTGGTTTATTTTGTTAGGGGTTGTTTGGATCTGCATCTATAAGTATGAGACAGAGTAATATGGTGCAATGGAAGTGTCTATTTACAAAAAACATTGTAGTATCCAATAATTCATTCTACAGAATATGTATCACATTTTCAGGTAAATTCTTAGAGCAAAACAACCTAATGTGACGGGTACGAAATGTATCTGGAATGCAATACGTACGTGTAAAATATATGCATTTGTTTTAATGCCTGAGACGTCAAATGTTAACTATATATATTATGGTGTGAGTGAAACGACGCTTTTTCAATTTGGCCATTTTAGTTAGCCAAAACAGTATTCCACTAACTGAGGCTAGGCCCAATAACGAATGCACATATTTTTTGGATTTGGTCACACGTTATTTCTATTTTTAAATATAATTTTTGGACTTATTCAAATGAATTGCAGTCATGACCTATTTCAAAATGCATTGAATGCAGCACTAACACAGGACCTTCAAAGCGATGACGGACAACCGTGTTCTTACTATTCTTTGTCAACTCATGTCATAAAAGGGGGCCTCTGTCTGACTGCGCTTACAATGTCTACATCACAGGTGAACCTCTATAACTGAATAACACGATGTTCAGTAATGAATAAAATGGACTTTTATTTCCATATGCTCTTGAAATGTTTCTTTTTGTAGCTGACTTCAGCTCACACAATCTTATGCAGGTGGATCTTTTTGTCAGGGTTTGCCATAAGAAAACAATGCGGATAAGAAAACAATGCGAATAAGAAAACAATGCGGATGATATCTCTTGGTTAATGGTAACTTCATAATCCTTTTTAGTTTTTTTGAATATAATAAGCCTTTTTAGTGAATTTTACTTTTTTTTCAACAAAACCTATTATCCGATAAGATTGGTCAGTGATGAAGACAGATTTACAAAAACAAAATGTATAAGAAAAGGATATGCTTCAACTTCTTTACATCTTGAACGAGAGAGTAAATATCAGTTAAAAAATATAACTAACACAGGGCATATGGGTTTGTAACAATTTACAGCGCTAAAACATCTAATTTGAATTTAAGTGTTAGGTTAGCTAGAAAGGTAACAAATTAATTTTAGTTTTATCTCTGATAAGCAATTCAAAATATGCATGTTCCAACCTGGTTACTGAAAACTCTTTCTATCTATAATTCAATTTGGGAGGTGCTTTTCTAAGCGTATTTTTGGTCTTTTGTTACTTACNGGGGAAATAAGCCCATTGTAGTGTTTGAAGCTTAGGCTTATCAGTTTATTTAGGTGGTGTTGGATAAGTTCTTTTTGTGTGGTTTATGTGCTTATATATCGCCTATCTCTATCAACAGCGTCTGTACATATCGTTAACAAATATAAACATACGTATGATAAATACTATGTAGTTGTGGTCTTTTGTTGAGCTTAATCGGTCAGCGATGCGCTATCATGCCACTTCTAATCTTACACAACAAGTGACTTTATGTTTTTGGCAATTTCGGTTCGGTTACATATTTGTTTTCTCATTTCATTTAAGGGGGTGTTTGTTTTAGTGTATTTACCAAGCTTATGAGCTTATGTATATTTGAGAAGTATCAAAAGCCCACTTTTCAGTCTATGAGCTTACCACTAAATCATTTGCTCAACTTGATAACCTCATAAGCCGAAAATTATGGTCTTATAAGATATTTCTAAATATGTATATAAGTCCAGTAAAGAAGCTAACACAAACACCCCTGTATAGTGTGATATATGGTCACTATGATGCTGCAATTGCGCATGGTGCAGAAATAGCTCCTGAGGTTGCAAGTCAATTTGAATCCTTTCCTATTTCAACTCAGCAGAATGTAACGAAGGATTCTTCAACGCAGCCAAACCGGAATGATTCCGCAAGTTCATCGAATTTGTCTAAAAAATTCAGGTGACATTTATCTATTAACCTATGGTTATAATTTCATATTCCCATGGCAATATTTTTAACACCAAAAATGTGTTGTCAAACACCTGACCTATCAAGTGAAAAATACAGGGTGTGTGCAGCATGTGACGCAGCTCGAGGAAGATGGGCAAAGTTGCTTGGTGTCCATGCTCTCCTTGATCTAAGGCTGACGCTGTAAGACTTTTTACTTATATATAACATGTCACGGGAGTTTGTGACTGCAACAGACAAGGAATCGCATCAGGTTCTTGCTTGAAAGTTCAGGTGTTAAAAACTTGGGTCATCATATTGAAAGGTTAGTTATACATGCAACTCGAGATTAAACTGCATGTTCTGGACCTTCTTACCCTATGGGAAATTAAAGGACATGCACTTGACCTTTTAATAACGGCTTATTCTAATAAAACAATGTTCTTTAGAAATAGTGCAATGTGAAATGTGATGGTCAACCACAATAGAGCTGAAATGTTACGTTTTGTTAGCATATTTATGAACTAATATCAATACTATTGTACTTATAAACCTGAAATTGAAGGATACTTTAAAGTGATGAATGTGAATGAGGTGTGACTTTTCAATTTTTTTGTTAAGTTACATAGCTGGTAATGATTTGCATACAGGTAGAAATGATCAAATTGTTGTTTAAGATTGATTATTATGGCCTTTCAGACTTATAGCCTGACTGATTTTGTTTAATTTAGTCACATAGTAATGTCGCAATCGTTTGGAACGGTCATCAACAGGTTTACCGAATCAGTTTGGCCTGCCACCTGACATCATTGATCTTTTTGGCATACTGGCATTTTTTTGAAATGTGGCCTCTATTTGTGTAATGCACATTTGAAGTTTGCATGTTATCTCCATGGAAATTTTCACCTAAAGGGCTGCGAAGGCATGTTGTTCAAGTTGTCATACAGAAATGATTACTAAAGAAGAATATAGTCAATATATTGCAACTTATGGAATTAATGATTGTTCATGCCATTGTTCTTTAGTTATGTATTAAACTTCATATCATAAATGATTTGTTTAAATGGGTTGAACAATTAGTTCTTTGCCATTGTGTGTTTCTGTTGTCATTGCTTACTCTTGCGCACAGTTTACATGTGTATGAGAATTAGTTGTATAAACAATATAAATGGGCAAGTTAATTGACCCATATGACCAGTTTATTAACTTACCCCAAGTTCTTTTTGCCCCAAAGACATATGTTAGAAAATGTTTAGCAGGTCAAGTAAGATGTAAATCATTTATGTTATGTTGTTAAGTATACAATTAGCAATTTTCAACCATTTATCTATAGATGAAATTTATTGGGCTTAACTTTCTTTTTTCTCTTTTTACTCAGGTATGAAGGCACTTGGTACGGTCATGTGTGAAAAAGAGAAGTTGAAAGAGAAACAAGATAAAACAAGTCCGAGAATTATTTTTATTGAGATGAAAACTGCTTTGTGGCTACCTGTATTATTTTGCTCTTTTCATGATATATTCAAATAAACTTTGGACACAAAACTGGTGACATGTTATGATATTACACGTACCCGTCTTCTTTTAAATTTGAAAGGAGTGATATTTATGAGTTTTGATTCCATTAAAGTTGGTACGTCAATGTAACTTTGAAGTAGCCATGTATGTAATTTGAAAGCACTTTCATATACAAAGTTTGTCAAAAATGTATTTAGTCAGACTACCCATTATATCTTTACAACTTTTGATAAACCAGATCATCTTCCATTGGTCGAGAGGCTAAAATTTTGATGGCAATTACAAAAATGCACCGTTATAAAACTTGTGATTTTAAATTTGGACTAACTGAGTTTACGAGACCATCTTCCAATACTACTACGAATGTCGTATATAAAGAAGTTCTTCAAGGTCTATGATCAAACGATCAATAGGTATGTACATTATACATGTTAAATGTTTATACGATTTTTTTAATTTACAATTATTATATATCCAAATTTTATAGTACTTACACCCTTATAAATCAATCTCCGGGGGTTGCCAGAAATGAGCTTATGTTCAACTGTTTGAATCGGCACTACATACTTTTAATACGACCAAAACAGCGTACGCAAGGACAACGATACCTGGTATAAAGAGGCAATGAAAGTAGATGTTATTGACAATGAATCCGTATTGAAATAAAGTCGACGTTATTTACAAGCATTGTATTTTATACTTTCAGTCACTTATAACTTTATTGTTCCGTTGTAAGAAAATGCACATCATTTACGTTATTTAGTCTCTCTTACTTTATTCACGTACTTACGTTTTCGTATTCAAACCCCCTCTAAAATTCCGTGAATTTCACGGGTCTATAAGCTAGTATATATATATAGTGTTTTGGTGTAGAGATGGTTTGATGTAATTTAGGAACCCATGACACCTTGAGGAGGTGTATGGTAGTTTATGGGATTGTTGGATTTGATTGATGATGAAATTGGATTAGTTATAGGATGAGAAAACCATTTTTGACATTATATATAAGCTTCTGGTCATATTTTAAAAATACAGAAAACTCAGTAGGTTTGGACCCATTTTTGACCAAAGATAAAGAAAATACACTTTAAGATGAAGCCATGGCCGAAATAACGAGTAAAAACGGGTTTATAACGAAAAAGTTATGTTAAAAACAAGTTATACCAAATTTATTTTGAACCATTTGGGACAGCCTGAACATTTTTATAAAATTTAGAAAACTCAGAAACTCATGGCTTATTTTTGACAAGGTACTCAGAAAGTTAAGAATAAAAGGAAACCATTGCAAAAAGAACGGATTAAAATGAGTTTGAAACGAGAAATTTACGCTATAAACAAGTTACTAGTGTTTTCTTATAAAATCTGAAAATAGGTTGCTGATGTAATAAAGTCTTCAATGAAAACAGGTCCCTAACCTTCATTAAAATGTACCAACATGATAAAAATGTATTAGTACTTGTTTAGAGCTAACCGGGGATATAAAATTCTTGAAAAACGGACTTATAACGAATTAGTTAAGATTTTTCGAAAGTTATTGTTTCACTAAAAATACCAACAACAAGTAATATTCATTATTACCTTATACGTAGATGTAAAATTTTATTTTCAACAACAATATATTTTGAGTACATAAGAGTGGTATAAATGACATATACATTTGCATTCATAACATTTTTTTTATTAAATCTAAGTTAGAAAATATTTAATCATGATAGGTTGCGGATTGTGAACGCGCCTTATTTGACACATCCGTTCCTTACTCTTAGCTCCAACACTACAAGTGAGTTTATAGCCTCGCTTTTAATCTTTTAAATGATTTATAAACCTCGCGAGGGGGATACATGCTAGTTTTACAAAACGAATACAAGTAGCTTTTTGGTATGCTTGACCCGAATACATGATTATAAGATAATGAGTAACTCTTGCCAATTAAGTCCCCATCATGAACCGTTAATTTTGTGTAAACGCTAATATTATAAATATGCATATTGGGCATTGACCAGCCTGGCCGAATGAGTAGCTCTCATCTTTCAACGGTCATATAATATTGAGAATATGAGGTAAATGGCAAATATTACCCTACCGGGGCAAATGATAAACTTGGTTAAGGTTCGGTTTCATGAGCTCTATGTTATAATCTAATAACCGACAAGTACTGATCATACTTGTTACCCGATGAATAATACTTGTATTCACTTTATTATTACTAAACTCTATGAATTCACTCAACATTATTTGTTGACTTTTAGCATGTTTATCTCAGGTCCGTAAGTACCTCAGCTTGGATGGGCCGCGCAAGGAAAGATTATCAATCAAGATGGCTCATGTTTTAAATGTTTTATTATGTACTAAAATGTTAAAGACTTTTATTATCCTTTGTATCTTTTAAACTTTGTAAACTCTTTTGGGACTTCTTGTAAAACTTAATAACCTTTTAAGGTGTATGTTTATTAAATATTTCTTGTATGAAACTTGTTTATTATGTTTGTACTATGTGATCGATATATAGCACCCCATGTCCCTTCCGCTGCAATCCTGAAAATGGGGGTGTTATAAAATGGATCACTACATGACTTTAATTTTCATGATTGTTCTACCTCAGGTCCTCAGCAACATAGATCATTCACTCATTCATGTAATAAATGTGATATATTTGAATCAAGGCGCGTACATTCTTTCAAAGGTAAAGAAGAGTAACCTGGGCTATGCATCAAACATGTTCATGTACTTGATCCTATTGCGACAGTGAACTCCGAATGTGCTGGACTGGAAGGGACAAAATGCTAATGTTTCAGGGCGTGTGTCACTTTGATAAGCAATGCAAAATAATCATAATTAAATACAAAGTATCAAGAAAGAAATCTCATTTACCTGTAGCTCAGATTTTGGATAATGTCTGATGCTCAGTTTTTGCATCATGGGCCAACAAAGGAACAAAAAAACATCATCGTATTCACTACACTTGTCAGCACATGTTTAACCAACCACCGAATGAATTAAAATGTCTATATAGCAGATAGTCTCGAGCCATGAATAGCTGTACTTTCCCGCCTAGGCAACACCGGTGATATAACGTATCTGAATGTCGGGTAGAGTGAGTGAGCCTTTCCTCAAACCAAAAGCGTGTGTGGCAGCTTCTACACGCAACTGCAGGCACCGAATGCTTTATACTCAATCGAAGGCCCTTTAAAACCAAATAAGGAAAGTATGAGCAACTAACATACCGTAAGATAAACTGTATGTAAATATATTAAAAACAATGCATTCGATCCAATGTGCAGTACCTCTGCGCACATCCAGTGTTGCATAATTATTGGATGTCCCTGTTTGCAGAACCGCAGCTCGGGGTCTGTATGGGCGAGTGACAGTTGGTCGGCTTTGCGATGCAGCCTGTGTTTCTGATATACCTACAATTATGTTCGCATAAGAAATCCTCTATCAGCGGGTAACACATTGTAAAACAACTGAGCATATAATAGAAGGAAAACAACATAGGTCGATACATTTGCCATACCTCTACGTCCACAGCGGGTGTTCCAAAGTTGTTTGTTGCATCACTTTGTGGACCGTCCGTTAATAGTACCATAGCACATGGTACATTTGTTCTCAGTTCTGGTTCACCCGACGTTTCTGGCACACCTATAATCAGGTTGACATCAGAAATCTTACATAAGTAATTTAACTATTGTAAAAGAAATCAATAAGAAAACAAATAAAAGCGACACAGCTCATGACATATGGGTTACCACTGGGTGTGGCCTGGGTTGTAGACCTACTTGTTCCATCTCTCTGAGGGGGTGTCGGTTGTGCTCCCATTGGGCTCACTACATCCGCTCCTATTTGTGAGAATGCCTCTCCTTCTGATATACCTATAAAAAGAATGAAATAACAGCTTTAACGGGAAAATAATTAAGAACATAGATACGCCAATGGCCGTATCTGTAACCTACTTTAACTGTCATTCAACCTTGCGCAATGTATATTACAAATTTTTTGAAGATGTGATTTACTACTATGAATCTCAAACGTTGGAAAAGGCTTAAGAAAAAAAGTTATCAGAAATTAAACCATATCCGAAGATATGTGAAACATATTGCCGAACTAAAATAAAATAAGGTTGGCTAAGCTTATATAAAAATTCGTTAACTTTAGCACAAACACCTTTTTCGCTCTTCAAAAAGCTCATTCCATTATTCCGTATAATACGTAATATAATAAGCTAAAAAACCATTTAAAACAGACATGACAACATAAAAACAACTCCAAACCATTCCAAAACTGCTTCTTTACTCATTGCAAAACTAACAATAATATACTTTCCATGGTATAATTATATAAAGAAAAAAAAAAGAAACGCTTTGCTGAATGTGGTGACCAAATTTTATAAAAACTATCACATTTACTTGCCTTGATTCATTCCTATGTGTGCCAGCCTGTGGTTTTTCCTTAGCAGCTGCAACAGCAACACACTGAGAAGTAGTAATTAACAGAAATCATGTCATATTAAACTCAATAAACCAACCAAAAGAAAAAGTAACCATCGTTTTCACTAAGTCATAAAAACAAACAGTTGGTATGCATCTTTACTAAACAATATAACCAACACCTTACTTCATCATGTAAGCTAACAAAATCAAAAACCCACATCACCAATCATAATTTACAACAAACCCATATCATGGAATTTAGTAAAATTAAACACAAATTAACCAAGAATTAAAAAGGGGATTTTAATTACCTGATTAAAAAGGATTAATTTTTAATGAAAAGTAACGATGATGTAACCGACCCAATTATTCTGCAATCTGAGAAGCTGAAGGTAAATTTGTGATGTAGATGAACAACTGCTGGTTTTCCGTTGTACATGAAGACCAGATAATTTTTTTTGGTTTCACATTATTTCTATGGATGGATGATGAAGGATTTGGGATTAGGATGATTGTGGAAGGTTCAGGAGAGCGGAGTACTATTACCGCATAAATGGATGGATCTGGATCAAAGAAACAGGCTAAGGAACTGGGCTTTAGTAGCCTGGTAATTTTGGCGGGAAACCCACCATGTAAAACGACGTCGCAGTTTTAGGTTTTTAATATATATTGGTAATGTAGATCAGTAGATGGGCTTATGAAGGCCCAAAAAGCCCAAACCTCAAACAACCACCCTCAACAACAACAACACACCTCCCAATAAAAAAAACTCAACTCAATCATCACAGCACACTCTCCAATTCTTCCCGCCAATTCTTCCCCCAAATCTCCAACAAAACCCATTAATTAATTCATCTCCTCTCCAATCACACACACACACACATAATTACCACTAACCAAACACATCATCATCATCATCATCCAAACACTTTACAAAGAAAACCCTAAAAAAAAAAGATGTCAAACCCTAGTAAGGGCTTATTAGCAGGCATAGTAAGCAAAATCCGTGTAGAGAACTTCATGTGTCATAGTCATATGGAAATCAACCTCGCTGATCATGTCAATTTCATCACTGGTCAAAACGGCAGTACGTAATTGTGTTTTTATATATGTTTTTATATATTATTCGCTTTTTTCGGAAGATTAGTTATGTGTTTTTTGATTTATGTTATGTATGGTAGGTGGAAAGAGTGCGATTCTTACGGCGTTGTGTATTGCGTTTGGATGTCGTGCGAAGAGTACGGATCGGGCCACTACGTTGAAGCAGTTTATTAAGACTGGTTGTAGGTTTGTATTTTTGTCTTGGGAGTGTTTGGGGTTTAGGTCTCGAAGTGGTTATGCGATTTACGTTTTATTTATTCACAGCGAATTGAGTGTTCATAACAAGACCAATTAGTCAATGTACTTTACCAAATGTACTGATTTGGTACGTGACCTTTAAAAAAGTTGTGTAAATGTAACGAACTTTCATAAGTGAAGTCTGACACGTGGCACCATTTATAACGTGACACGTCATCATCACGTGCCAAATTGGAACACTTATGAAAGTTCGTTACATTTATACAACTTTTTTAAAGTTCACGTACCAAATCGGTACATTTCCAAAAGTACATTGCTATTCTATGACCTAATCCCATAAAAATTTGACAACTTTTCTTTCTTCCTTAAAAAATGTTGAATTTTGACAAATTAAACATTTTTTTGGGTAGAAATTGGATTCCATTCTTCTTTTGTGAGCGAGAAAGTACTTGATACCTCATATTGGCAAGTTTCTCAATTCTGGTTACCCGGGGAGGGCGAGTCTTTGACTCAGATTTACGTGGACTAACTGAGGTGTCTTCGTGAATGTTTACGACCCTTTTTCTGGCCACCCCAAATGTGTACCTAGTGAGGTTTGAACCCTGGACCTCTTTTACGAGGTTCGGTGCCTTACAACTAGGCCATTTGGTGGTGCACATTTAACATGACATTTAAATAAGGGTAATTGCTAACAGGGGCAAGGGCGGAGCTACATGAGGACCGGGAAGGGTCCCGACCCCCTAAGTTTAAGCCCGTTAGTGTATTAATTTGCGATTTCATGTGTATTTCCGGAAAAAATTTATTTCGGTCCTCCCATCTAATGTATTTACCCTAAAAAAATTGTTTCGGCCCTCCCACGGAAAATTTTCTAGCTCCGCCACTGAACAGGGGTGATGTATTTTATCAAATTGGCTAATGTGGGTGTATTAAGTACTTTGTGGTCCATCATAACGGGACTGAAGTTCAACTTTTACAAATAAGGAGTGAAAGTTAGATCGTTTTGTCTAAAAGTTAGATAGTTTGTTTAATAAATAGTCAGATAACCATAAACTGATAATATGCTAGTCAAAAGCACAATAGTCAGAAAAAAACTATTAAAACACAATGCCAAGCACCCCAGACATGTTTGTGAAACCGAGAGATAATATGCTTTGTAAAGGCTGATCTTGTCGAGCTTATTCTTAATGGGTTTAATACCTTTTACTTGTTTCAGCTACTCCCTTGTACATGTGGAAATTACGAATCGGGGGGAGGATGCTTTTAAGCATGATGTGTTTGGAGATGTCATAATCGTAGAGCGAAGGATCACAGAATCCAGCAGTACTAGTGTTCTTAAAGATCAACAAGGTTTATTGGTTTTTTCTCATTGGATTTTCAAATTTTGTATCCATTTGTATATGTTAATGGAAACATATCATGACTTGTCACTCATCAATGATTGCTCTTTTGTATTCTTCAGATTGCTTATAAAGTCTAGGCGAATAGAATAACATTCCATTCATTTTGTGGGTTTTATTTTATATTTTTATTGATCAACTGAGTAGGAATTTAATTGCTAGTAATAAGTTTGATATTAATAATAGGAATTCAGGGTAGGTTAGTTGAGGTAGCGTATTACTTGTTCATGGTACTTTGGTTGTTTATACGTTGTTTTGCTCCCAAATCTGTAATGTAAGTATGTTACTTACAATGCTTAAAAGTAAATTAAGGTGTATACCATGGAAAAAATGTGAAAGCATGCTACATTTGGTGTAATCAACTATATTGTTGTATCTATAAACAAGATGCAATCCCATAGATGCATTTTTAGATTATTGAATGAAAGAACCCAGCTTTCTTATTATGACGAATCATTAGAAGAGATGCCTTCGGTTTTTTGGTGCTAAGCTCAAGAGATCATAGGTATTATATGCTGGATGGTCACCGGATGATGTTCATATACTTGCACAATGGCCTGTTCTTTCTAACTTTGCATATGTTTGTATCCCGTTCTCACTTTATAAATATATATGTAACAGGAAAAAAAGTGGCTACCCGAAGAGAAGACATCCGTGAGCTTGTGGAACATTTTAATGTGGGTATCTGCCTATACATGTTACCTTTTTTATATAACTACCCTTACATAAATGTTACGTGGAGCTTGCATAAGCTTCTTTATACTTTTATAATGTTATAAACATCTGGCATTTCCATGTGCAGATTGATGTTGAAAATCCTTGTGTAGTAATGAGCCAGGACAAGAGCAGAGAGTTTTTGCATTCAGGAAATGACAAAGATAAGTTTAAGGTATGAAGTTAAACCATTAGTAGCTTTCTTTGCGCAACATTGCCTATTAGTGACATGTATAATTTTGGATGTAAAAGTGGGTGGATCAGGGGGTTGAGTAACACATCAAAATAGGTTCATTTGGTGTGGGTCTTAACCTGACGGGTCGGTTTAGGTTGAGCAGTAGCACTTATATAAATAATTAATGGTGTGCAAAATGTATTACAAAAATTATATTAAATCAATACTAATATAATATATAGTGTTTTGAATAATATCTAAAATACACTTCGGGCAACAACTTTTGTTGTTGAATTTACCAGTTTGACTTGTCAAAGATTAAACATGTTTATGACTCCTCTTTTTGACATGTTATTGCTCAGTTCTTTTTCAAGGCCACACTTTTAAGTCAAGTAGATGATCTGCTCAAAAGTGTCAGGGACAATCTTGACAAGGCAAATGGCGAGGTTGTTGAGTTGGAAAGGTCAATAGCACCTATAGAGAAGGAACTAGATGAATTGCGAGGAAAAATTAAAAGCATGGAGCATATAGAAGAAATTTCTCAGCAGATTCAGTTGTTAAGAAAGAAATGTGCATGGTCAATGGTATATGACATAGACAAAAAAATCCAAGAAGATACTGCAAGGATTAAAAAACTGGAAGGTCGGATACCTCAGTGTCAAGCTAAAATTGATCAACAAATTGTAAGTAAGAGTGTCTATGTACCACTTGTGATTTTATTTATTTGTTTGTACTTTTTTAAGTATCTAAGCGGCTGATCCAGTGTTCTCCAGACTCAAGTATGCTAACCAAGTGCAATGGCTGTGACATTTTTGGGCTATATTGGCATTAGATTGCACACTTCTTAAAATTTTGTAGTGATGCTCTAAAATTGATCTACAAAGTATTTCACTTTTGCAATCAAAGTGCTTATAAAAAGAAACAACTAGAAAGTACTTGCAGTTATTTTCTATTAGAGGTTGCTTGTAGATGGACACAGATTTTTCAGTTTAGGTACCAACTTTCAGTGTTTTCTGTTGGAACGTAACTAGCATTTTTAGTCTTTTTCTTTTTTGGCCGACGATATTTCTGAAAGTAGTCGTGTGATCGTGTCTATGTCCATGGCTAGTTACTAATTACTTGCATCAACTTTATGAGTTACCCAAAATAGAATGAATTGAAAGTTCTTAACATTAAAAGAATTGGTTTTACAGTGCATTACCTCATGGGAATGAAACCAGAGTCAGTTATTAATGTCTATATGGAGGGACTTATTGCTGTGTGAAAGTAGCCTGAGAATCAGAGTTCCTTTATATATTTTATTGAAGATATAGATAGCTTTTCTGCTTCTAAAGGGAATACTCTTGGTCTATTTGGCAGGCAAAAGTTGCAGACTTGCAGGATTCTCTTAACAAAAAGAAAGCTCAAAGTGCCGTCTTGATGGAAAGCACTTCGAAGGCAAAAAAAAGGCAGAGCGAACTGGAACAAAAAGTTTCTAAGGTATGCTCCAAAGACTGAATATGTAATAATAGGGCGATCTTGATCTTATTAAATAAACCAGAGTAGGATCACCACTAAAGTTTGATTTTTGAATTTATGTACGGTGCCATTATGTTGAATCCGTAGTTCTTTTCTGTCATCAATACAAGTGTTGACTGTTGATTTACTAAAACGAATACTGATTTACAAGGCGAAAAGGGAGAAAATTGAGCTGCACCAAGAATATGATCGCAGAAGTAACAACATTGCTAAGATGGAAAGACAGATACAGTCACTTCAGCAACAAATCAGCGATGCAAATGAGCAACAAATTAAAGACACACAGGTTTTGTGTCTATATCATCTTTATATATGATTGGCCTCTTGCTACATTGCTAGAATAGTTATTGTTAAACGAGCTAAAGCCACTGGTCTGCAGGTCTTTCCACTGTGAATGAGAACCTTGCAATGCTTTTATCTTTGTAACGGCCACATAATTCAGTCAGATCATATTGTTGGAGCTTTCAAACTAGTCATCCTGTTTTATCGAGTAATCTGCGCTAATTAAGTCAAAGTGGCATCTCTGTAGTAAATGCTAATATCGTATATGTACGAAGTAAAAACATGCACAGAACAGTGATTTAATCATATTAATCTGGATATAGAGTTTTACATGGCCAAATGTTGCATATGGGTTGTCCATTGCTGAACCTTTTTCCAGGGGAGCTCGCACCCTTGGACTGGACATTGTGTTTTAGGATGACTATAATGCTTTGTTAGTATATATTGCAAATACTGAAATATAATCTGATAACCCTTTAGTTAGAAGTCGTAAGATGGGCTGTTGAAAGGGGATGTAATGTGGGTTTTAGTAAATGACTAAATATTTTCCAAGTTATCGGCTTTCTTTGAATCAAAATAACTACTTAATGTGGCCGGTTTCGAGTCAGCTCATATGGGGTTCCTATCTTGTAGCTCAACTCCTCTAGTCCCTGTCACTCTGGTTTTAGGATTTTCTATATTTGGTATTTAAAATCTCTGATTTATATTGGGTTATGCATTGCGTATAACAAAGAGGGATGTATAATTTCATTCGGGATTCTGTAGGCTGAAGAATTTGAAATGGAGAACAAAATAAAGGACCTTCAAGATGAGATAAGGGATGCTGAATCAGAATGCCAGAGGTGTTTTATTTGTTTCATGAGTTTTGTGTACAATATGATTAGTCTACTGTCAATAATGTATGTTTCTGGTTAACCAAATTGAAGGCATATTCTGTGTTTGTTAATTGCCAATCTTTAGGCTGAAGAACATCGAGGAGGATTTATCAGAAAGGCTAGGAGTAGCGAGGGATGAACTTAAAAATATAATTTCCGAGGTGTGAAACTGTTTTCTAGTTTACTAAACCTCAGTAGTTCACATGTTTTACTACCTTTTTTTGTATATGTTAGTTTATGTTATTTCTTATTGGCATCTTACAAGGTAATAAATTGGCTACTTATTCATTTTTCTCTTGATTAGTTGAATTCTGACTAGGTTTATCATAGGTCTTTTGCCACCTTATCTCTTTTTCTGATAGACTTGAGCATCTAAGTTTTTTTTAGTTCTTGTTCTGATTTACTGATATCTTCTTTCTAATTTACTTGAATGATTCTTTTTCCCTCTTACAGCTAAATGATCTTGAGAATAAGGCCAATGAGAGTCAGGGGCGCATTCGGACCCTGCGTCTAAATCAGACACACAAGGTTTGACAGTTTCCTATTTTCTGGAATTGATATTTCACCTGTAATCTTGTCAATCACACACAGACTGTATGTAGAGATGGTATGGTGGGTTTGGTAACCGCTCAAACGTGCTCTGATTGAAATGGGTGATTTTCTAGTATGGGTCAAAATGGGCCGGGTTGGGTTGTCTTGGCTTGACCCACTAACACACCAAGTCTTTTAATTTATATATCTAATTACTAAGACGATAACTTAGATTATGAAACACAATGTACTAAAAAGAATTTATTTTTCCATTTTTATGATCATACTCTTTTCATATAATAATTTGTCCATTTTTGGTTTATTTTTGTTTATGCAGGTCACAGCATTTGGAGGACGTGGAGTTCCCAATCTTCTGCAGGTTATTGAGCGAAACCACCGCAGATTCAGAAAACCCCCTATTGGCCCTATAGGATCACACTTGGTCAGTAGTAAAAAAGTTTATTCTGGAATTCTTTGTGTACTTTTTTAGGAGTACTTTATTTCTTTCAGAATCCAGTTAGACCGTAATACATTTATTGTTTCATACGTACTCTCAAAACTTTTATGCTCTTCAGAGGATCTTTGTAATCTTTCTTATGCATTAAACTAAATATCTTTATTTGGGAATCTATAATTACAGGCATTAACTCATGGTGACAAATGGGCTGTTGCAGTCGAACATGCGATCGGGAAGCTGTTTAATTCTTTCATAGTGACAGATCATAAAGATTTTTTGTTACTGAGATCATGCGGTCGAGAAGCAAATTATCACAACCTTAAGATCATTATATTTGATTTTTCTATACCAAGGTATGTAGATTCATATCATAATTGTTTAGAAGTTCTTAATATCTGACATTTATTATGCATTTCATGTAGGTTTCAAATTGAAAGTCAAAAGCTTCCCCATACACATCACCCAACAACGCTATCAGTTATACAATCTGATAGTCCCACAGTACTGAATGTCTTGGTGGATCAGGTAATAGATAACATATTTAACTTGAAGTTATAGTTATTCTCTACTAGTTGCTTTATAGGATTACTGTTTTTTATTCTTTTTCCAGCATTATGTATTCCATGCCTTTTTAAAAGATCTGAAAACCCACCTCATTACACCCTGATTATCAGGTGTATCGGATATGCAATCTGAAACCATCATCTGATATTGATGTAGTAACACGTGCTGTAGGAGATAGTAGTTGGATATGCTTCTGTTGCTTGAAGTTGCAATATTCTGTTGTTTAAGGTCTTACAAATTTTGTTTATTTAATATAGTAGTAGATAATTTTGTATTAGTATCTACATCTATAGTTCTAAACTATAACAATTAAGTTTCTATTGTCGTGGTTGTTTCTTATTTATTATGCATGATGGATACGAACTCCTACAAAAGACACATATGTCGAGCAAGTGAAAATAATATTAGTCCTTCGGATGAGTCATTTGGCTCTCTTACTAGTTACTAGTGACTTTGAATCTTCTTTCATTGACTGGTTACTTTCGGTGTAAAATTCTGATTATTTTTTAGGGTCATGCTGAGAGACAAGTGCTTGTAAAAGACTATGCTGAGGGAAAGGCGGTTGCTTTTGATCAAAGAATTCAAAATCTGTTGGAGGTTTACACCCTAGAAGGTCATAGGATGTAAGATAAGACATCTCATATCTGTTTCCATTCCATCACATTCTTTTGTTTTATTTGCTTTATATAGTTAATCAATGTGGACTGTTTCAGTTACTACTAAGTAAATAATCAAATACAAATATATTCTGTTACGACAGAAAAAGATTCATAAGATATGTGTGCCATGATCGTCTATATTAGCCTTTTACCAGAAAAGCTTTATAGATGATCATATCAATTCAGAATACCTTTTAAGAAATGTCATATGTTTGTATTGTGAGAATTTTCCTTAAAGGTTTTCTAAAATGGAATAGAGAAAATAGTTTACAGATATGGAGGTATCTATATGCAGATACACTGATTTTTTTTTGAAAAATCTTTTTCTTTCTAGGTTCGCTCGTAATGGAGCACAGACGATTCTTCCCCCGAATAGGAACTCAAGGACCGGGCGTCTTTGTGGTTCATATGATGATCAAATAAAAATTTATGAAAGAGAGACACTACAATTTCAAGAACAAGCTCGAGAAATTCGGGGAAAGAAAAGGAGTTTTGAGGAACAGGTTCAGGGTCTTAATGATGAACTACAAAAGGCAAAGGTAATTTTGAACTGAATCTTCAGTTGATATATTTTTTTATTAGTATTTTTTTTTTCGTTAAAGATCTAATTACTTACTTTTCTTTTTGTTTATTTAGAAACAACGCGTGGCTGTAGAGAAGCAAGCAATGTCCAAGAACCTTAAGCTTAAAGACTTAAAGAATTCTCGAGCGGCAGAAGCCGTAGCTTCATCTGAGTCTAATGTTGATGATCTTCAACACGAAATTTCAGTTTGTTTTCTAGACACCTTATGAATTTGTTTTTCTCTTTCCCTTCGATAGAGGTTGTGTTTTCAACTCATTTACTTTTGAATGGGTGGATTTGGGCTGTGTGTGTGTGTGTGTGTTTTTTTTTTTTTTTTTTTTTATTGTTTTTTTTTTTTTTTTTTTTTTTTTTTTTTTTTTTTTTTTTTTTTTTTTTTTTTTTTTTTTTTTTTCTCTCTCTCTCTCCAACGGGTCAGTTGTCAATCAAGTTATCTAGTAAATGTGGAACTGGTCAAACAGCTTGCAGGTCTCTGCAGTCTTGTATTCAATTCATAAACCTCCTTATTCATTTTTATTCAAAGATTCAGATTTGGGAAAAATATTGTTCTTGTAATCAGAATTAATACACTAATTATCTTTGAAGATAAATACTAAACCCAACACAACCAGTCTTAACTTGACCCCAATTCGACCCATTACTCAGCTTACCCATTTTGCCTGTATAGTTAATCGTATTATGTTTGTCCTTTAAATGAACTCATTTGTTATTTATCCAGAAATTACGAAGCGATATAAATGAGAGTGAGATTTTGCGTGAGAAGATCCAGGAGAAATTCAACGAAGCTGAGGCTAAACTAAACGAATATAAAGCCATGTTTGCAGAGCTATGTGGTAAGTTTACTTTATCCGTAATATGTATCATCTTGGATGTGTACAGACTCTACCGAATACATATTTATTGCCGCTGTCTTTTCTTTCTACCCTTTACACACACAGAACTGGCTAAAGGAGATTTCAATGCTTTGGAAAAAGCAACACATGAGTTGACACAGATCGAGGAGGATCTAAGCTCTGCAGATGCTGTAATTCCTTTCTTCTGCTTATCACATATTAGTTTGTTGTGATGTTTTCACTAGTTCCTCATCGTTTATTATCTGTAACTACTAAATTTACTACCCAATTTCTTGTGTAGGAAAAGCGTCATTACGAAACAGCTATGCAAGAGAAGGTTCATATGGGAATTGAATCTGCAAAAGAACGTCTTCACGGTTTTGAAAATGAGCGAAAGGTGGGTTCCCTGTTGCTTATAATTAGCATTACCTACTCTTTATACATGTCTATTTGTATTGAAGTAATTTTTGGACCTGCAGGTAAATTATGACAAGGCTTCAATTATATGTCCTGAGAGTGAGATTGTAGCTTTAGGAGGATGCGGTGATACTACTTCTGAACAACTTCAAGCCCACCTTAAAAGGCTAAAACTGCGACATCAGCAAGAAAGCCAGAGGTAATATGATAAAAACCTCTTAAAACATTTAATTTTTTAGCTTAATGTTGTAAGCCAGAGGTAATGTAGAATGTAAAGAAACTTCATTTAGGATTAGTTATTAAAAGCACTGTTATATTTTACTCGGGTTCTTTCAAATGCTTACCATGCAGGCACCAGGAATCTATTGATGAACTGCGGATGATATACAACAAGAAAGAGCGCAAGATTCTAAAGCAGCAGCAAACTTACAAAGCTTTTAGAGAGAAACTTTCTGTAAGTCACTACACTCTTTTATATTTCATTGTAATGTTGGTATCTTAAATTTATTTTAATATTTTATAGAGTTGAAGTTTGTGGTTAAGTTTGTTTTAAATGGTTAAAACAACTTTTCACATCGTTGTCCTTTTGTTTATGCTTGTATCGTAAACTTGTCAATTACACTTTTACATTATCAGAGGTGACAGTTCTGATCCGTTTACTTATGAAATGTTTGCTTCATATTAGCTATATTTCAATCAGATCAAACTGGTCAATGAAAAACTTAGCCAAAAGGGAAACGAGTCGGAAGTCGCCAAATGTGTTGTTTTACATGGAACGTCCTATACTCCTATGTCATCTTATTAAAATAGTTATATAGTTTTTCTAACCATACATGACACTAGTTAAAGTTTGCAACAAAAAATGTTTCGTGTCAACTTGACCTAACATATTTCGACTTTTTAACCCTGACCCATTTAGACGTGTTACCAAATCAGCCCAGCCCTCCCCTCGTGCCATATATAAATCATGCCTGGTTGCTTCAAGTAAAATCTTAGCATCCTCTAGAAATTGATTTTTTTTTTTTTTTTTTTGGGTATTGTTCCTTGTTATTGAGTAAATATGGCTCGAGACAGTCTATTGACTTTATTGTTATTCACACCGATCTTCAGGCAATTCATACTGCTCTTGACAAACGATGGAGCAAGTTTCAGAGGAATGCAACTCTTTTAAAGAGACAACTGACGTGGCAGTATGACCTTTGCCCCCTATTGTCGATATCTAATCTTTGACTTGCCTTCTACAATACACAACTACTAACATTTTAATATTTGTTGTAGATTTAATGGCCATCTTAGGAAGAAGGGAGTCAGTGGATCGATCATAGTCAGCTATGAGGATCAGAAGCTCACAGTAGAGGCAAGCAACTATTTTTATTATTATTATTATTATTATTTAGCAAATACTTAACAAATTGCACGAGGCTCTAAAGAAGCAGACAGGTCATTGCGAATTATCATGTATACATAAATTATAATTTTCTTTATTTCAGGTTAAGATGCCACAAGATGCGTCTAGCAGCAATGTTCGTGACACTAGAGGGCTTTCAGGTTTATTTTTCTATTTTTAACAATTTTATCTAACTAAATGTGTCATCAATGTTTATTCTTTTCTTGATGTATGTCACTTATGTGAACATTTTATCTTTATGATTGTTGATCAGGAGGAGAACGATCATTCTCAACACTATGCTTTGCGCTAGCTCTTCACGAGATGACAGAAGCGCCATTCCGAGCCATGGATGAGTTTGATGTGTTTATGGTAGTTATTATTTGGTGAAAGTCTCACAAGATTTTTCCAAAAAAGTGAGCTGTTTTTGCTGATTTTTTTTTATTGCAATTTGATTCCAGGATGCTGTCAGTCGGAAAATCAGCTTGGACACGATTGTGGATTTTGCTCTGGCACAAGGCTCCCAATGGATTTTCATTACACCTCATGATATAAGGTATTAATCACATATCCTATACCAAGTCCGCTTTTTTATGTATATTTTGTTAAAGTAATAAATTGTCCGAGCTTTTCACCATAAATTCTTAGTTAAATAATAAGTCACCAAATGAATTAGGCAAAGAACCTCATCAAATGCACAATTTAAGTTGTAGCACAAGATACTATTTGCCTTTTATTTACAATTTGTTGGTTTCCTTGCAGCATGGTGAAAAATGATGAGAGAATAAAGAAGCAACAAATGGCTGCTCCTCGGTCATAAATTGTCTCGTCTGCTTGGTTTGCTTATGTTGCCACAGTTTCTAATTTGTTTTTCTGTTGTTTAGTATTTCTAACTTTGTGCGGACATTTTGTCGAACTGAAATGCTGAGTTGTAAATTATGCTGTAATTTCCAAACCCCAACTTCTTCACTCAGCATTGAAGTAAAGATCAATGTATATTGAATCTTCATGCTCTTTTGTACATGTAAACATTGCCCTAGATTTGATCTAGTTACATCTCAATTTGAGGCATGTCGATCTTGACTCTCGTTTACAAATTGATGCATTTTCTCCAATGTAGTTAAAGGCGAAAGCGACCTCAAAGCGACATGCCTTCCCTAAGGCGAGAAGTGACAAAAAGCGAGCGCTTGAGTGAACTTTATACCCTTTGTGCATATGATAGTGTTTAATATGAAAACAATGATTAAATAAAAACATAATTTTCTTAAAATCTTCATTTTTGATAGAAAGAGACCAAAATAGAGAAGTTTTTCAAGTGCTTAAAGCCTTAAGCAAACGATTTCTATTCGGAACAATCGTCTAAGTTCTAGTTCCTTATTTCCCCATCGTTTTGTGATCCACTATATCATCTTCGTATACAAGATCCTCGTCAGATTCATCTTGGAGTGTCTTACTTTTACTTGTAGATGTCGATGCATTGCTTCTTCTTGATAATAGTGGAACTATGAAATGTGGGAGAGAGGACTATGTAATTACTAATTGTTAATATGTTGCATTTATAATATTATAGTAAAGGGTTAGTTTGTAATTATTTAACTTAATTTAGAAGATTAGGACTAGCTATAATACTTAATCTTTTATATAATAAAAGAATTACATCATTTCGGAGTTTTTTTGACAGAACAATCTTATGGGAAAAAAAATTGGACCAATAGGAGAGCTTGATTTTGACACATAGGCAAAATCAAGCAATATGATTGGCCAATAAAAAGTCAAAATTGAGTTGATTTTGGTCAAACTTTAATAAATTTGGTGGAAAATTTGATTAAGGAAAAAAATACATAAAAATATAGGTGTCAAATTTATGAAAACAAAAACTTCAAAAAAAGGAGGTAATTAATAAAACTTTAGTGTTTGAATTTTAAATATAATATATAGAGTTAAGTGTAATTATAAGTTTCCATATTTTTTAATAACTTTAGATAATACGCAAATAACCCCTTACACTTTATACCACATATACTTTATAATACGAAGTTTGTTTACAATTACATATATCAATATTAGCTTCACACTTTCATCTATTTAAATTACAAAATTTTGTAAATATACTAATGAGTTTTAATATACGTTAAATATTTTTAAATTAAATATTAGTTTTAAACTTTCATCTATTAAAATATATATTTTTTTTATTGTATATGTTAAATAAGGACTAATGTTAACCTTCGTTGTGCATGCAAGGGCCTTATACAGACAAAAATGCTGAGAAGATTTACTCATCCCCAGAAAAATGGGTAGGTTGTTTGAATTGCCTATTACGTGGAATACATTTGGTTTAAAACAATTTCTTTAGTATGGGCTATGGGTCAAAGTCGACGAGATTTGGTCCATAAATATTCTTACATTGAATTTTATTTTGCGAAGACACTTTCAAAGATCCCCTAAGAATTTTTGAGTGCCTGATGCAGTGGCGTAACACATGCCATAAGGTTTTTTTTTGCCATATGACACCGCCAAACTGCACCTGAGGATGCGCCATTGTTGCACCGTTGGTCCCTTCGCCAGCCCTTTACTTTAAAAAAAATAATAAAAAAATAAATAAATAACACAAACATGAAAAACACGACATGAAATGTTAGATCAAACTATCTTAAAAAAAATATTTAACATTTATCATTTAAAACACTTATTTAAGTAATTATCTACCACATAAAATCAAAACAAATTAATGTATATATTTATATAGACTAGCAATAATCAATATTTATATAACAAATTTTTTTGTCATAACCCCGTGCGTGCGCGGGTATTATAACTAGTTAGTTAAAAATGAATAGAGTAGTTGTTTTTAGAAAAAAGCGAGCACTTCTTGATCGCTTCTCAGTCGCCTCTCAATGCTTTTTATCGCTCAAGTAAAATGCCTTGCTTTTTGGACTCAAAGTGCTTTAGGGCAAAACGCGTCGCTTCTTTGCTTAAGCGCTCGCTTTTGACTACCTAGGTGTTCTCGTTCATTTGCGCAAGAAAGTTAAGATGATAGGTGGCACTTGTAACATTTCATTATTGTGTTTGGCTAGTCTGCAAGAATGAAATATGAAATGTGTTAGATAATGAGTACTAAATTAAGTGGGTCGACCTGATAGCAGGTTAAATGGGTCGTGTTTGGGCAACCCACTGAACTTGTTTATTGGTTACTATTTTGTTGGTATATGCATGGAAGTTAAATGAGAAACAATTGAAGCCACTGAGATTTTCATTTGTGGCAAACGAGACAAGATAATCCTAGACTGATCATAAATAATTCCGTTAGCAATTGATTTCTTTAACGAATGATTTTAAACAACGACATTCTATTCTCCATACATTCAGGGATTACATACTTTCAACATGTATATTATTCTAGCAAAGCAATACCAATAATGCCAAGAAAAGCCTTGCCCAATATGCTTAGGAAAAGTCAAATTTTGGGGGACATCGTTATAGTTTTATTTTGAAGGAAACATTATCTTTTAACAAAATAGAGGTCTCACAACATACAATTATTTTTTTCCTCTACTTACAAAAATCTTAACATTACCTCTCATGTTCAAGTTGAATATGAGAGGATCTCAATTCATAGCATATAATTAAAAAAAAGTAAAAAAAATACTTATAACTTACACTTGACTCAAATTAGATTTTTCAAACCGATAATGTTAATGTACTGGGTATTGAATATCCGCACGTTGCTGCGGTGTTGTTTGATTAGTTAAATCTTTGCTTTATGCCAAAAAAAAATGCATATATGTTTATACATAAGAGTTGACTCGGTCTTTATTCATTAACTCTGTTTGTAACAATATTTATTATACAACATTACTCACAGAAATATAAGAAATAATTATTAAATTAGTGAATCACTTATTTTTGTAGTTGATTTACAAATAAAGTTAAAAAAAAAAAAAAAAAAAAAAAAAAAAAAAAAAATCTTTTCTTATGAATTGGTTGCTTGGTTTTATTCCCCAGCGCATCATATTCTATGTTGATCTGGTGATGATAGTGTTCCTGAACGAAAGAACATACAGTACTAAATATTCACATAATAAAAAAGAGTTGTTACAATTCCTACAACAATCATTTAAGTTATGTGATACATTGTTATATAAAAAGACTTGCCACATTATCTGGACTATAAATTAAATAGGACCATGTTTATAAAGAAGCATGTGTGTTCTAAATTCTTGTCAAGAAGTCTCTGTAAACTAAGGTTTTTTTGTAGTATTCGGTGGCCTATATTCTTGCTGACCTATGAGTTGTTTCAGTCAATAAGGCGATGTTGCCTTAGACAATGCGACGTGCAATTGTCCATGTTGAATATCGGTTTCGACAAACAGACACCAATCCTTTTTAGGGACTACCCCTAGCTCTTATTTATTGTCATTGTGTAATAATTTTTGAATGATAATAAATGTAATTTTATGTATTTGCGGATTCAGGTTCAATATAATCACAACTTCATTTAATCGTTTTCTATATTATGATATACACTGAAAAACCCTGATTTTTATATTCTCTTCATAAACCTTATAATATATATATATATATATATATATATATATATATATATATATATATATATATATATATATATATATATATATATATATAGTGTAACTTTCAAACGAGAACCATTTTAACTGCAAGAACTACGAAAACTAATTTTTAACCATTAGATGAATAAATCAATGGTTTAAATGATGTGTGGCATAATTGTAATAAATCAAAATCTAAAATTTAAGCTTTAATTAGCAGAAGGGTAATAAAGGAATTTCGCATTTATGCTTTTCAAAAACTGATGTGGTTAAACACGTATATCTCCAAAATATTAGGTCAAAAACCCATTCCCTTCTTTATCTCTCTCTCATTCACATCTCCATCCAGAGTTTCTCATCTCCCTCACCTAAAAAAGTGCCGCCCCTAAGCTTCACAGCCTCATTCTCTTGTTATTTGTTCGATTAAAATTGTCGCTGCTACCAAAACGTTTCGGGTCATCTGATTCGAGTCATCTGATTCGAGTCATGAGATTCGGGTATTGGATTTTTTATTTATCAATTTATTTATATCAGATCTTTGCTCTAAGATTGTTTTCAATTTCGGTTTTGATTTAATATGTGTATAAATCGAATTTTATTACTGATGTATCGATTTGAAAAATTATGATTTTTATATGAACATATTTTTTTATATGAAATTTTTTTGCCTTCCAATTTGAGAACAAAATACTGGTTTTGATTTAAAAACCGAAATGTAAACTGAAACTTTTTTAGATCTGTAGTCATGTTCTTTGATTTTTGTGTTTAAGGTTGGTAAATAAAACTACCACTAAGCAAAGATGATCAGTTTGTTGGTTAGGAGCCTCGTGGTTAAGGTTGGTATAACCACTAAGCATAGATGAACTTTGTTGATTATAATGTGTTTAATCATATTTTTTTATAGCATTAATGATGTCTTGCAAAAGAAAGAATTAGAATAACATGGCTCACCCATTCTCTCAGATCTAAATATGTGGACATTTTTTTCTTTATAAAATGCATTATTTTATGTTGGAATTATGAACGTGTACGTACTTGATTTTTTACAATATAGTGGTGCCAACAGTGGTAGGATGTTTTTATTAGAATTGGTGAGCCAACAGTGGTATGCTATTTTTTTTATTAGAATTGGTTTGTGTTACGGTATGAATGAACTTTGTACTTGTTGGCTATAGTCCTTTAACGAAATAATAAATCGATCTCGCCAAATTTTAGTTATTTTTCGTGATGTTTATTGTTATGGTTATCGTTATTTTTATTGATTAAAACATATATGTTCAAAACATATATTTTCAAAACATACATGTTCAAATATATATGTGAGGCTTTCTTAATACATGTATGTTCAAAACATACATGTATGCTTAAAACATGTATGTTCAAATCATACATGTTATTTAAAATTATTGAAATGGTGCACATGTGTTTCAAAGTAATTTGTTTGTGGTTTAATTATTTTCGTGTATGCTTGTTTCAGATTGATTGATGAAGATGATGATATCATTTAAGAACGAGAAGTGGATGAACACGAATATACATGAAGATAATTTGCGACTTTTGGAGATATATGATTATTTCAGTTTTTTGTACTTGTAATAAAGCGAAATGTAACATTTAAGTATATCAATCTTGTTTTTCTTTTTATAATGATTTATGTTCTTAATTTGTGTTTATAAAAGTATTGGTATGTTGATAAAAAAATGTTAACTAAAAAAAACATGTCTGCTCCTTAATTATTTGGAAAAAAAACATGTATGCATTTTGACTAATTGAAAACATGTATGCACCTTTACTATTTGAAGGAAAAAAAACATGTATGCACCTTTGCTTAAAAAAAATGTATGCACCATGACATTAAAAAACTGTTAAAAAAAAAAAAAAAAAAAAAAAAAAAAAAAAAAATCCGAATTTAAGAAGCACGTATATAGAAAACGGGAATTATAAAAAAAATAAAAAATAATATGAAAATGTCTTTTACTATTATACCCTTTTGAATTTAATAAAAATAACAAAATGCTATGGAGCATTACATGATGTACATTATGTATTATTAGTTGTAAACATGTGGTTTTCGCAGTTCTTGCAGATAATTTGGTTTTCGTAAGAAAGGGACCCTATATATATATATATATATATATATATATATATATATATATATATATATATATATATATATATATATATATATATATATATATATATATATATATATATATATATATATATATATATATATATATATATATATATTAATTTTCTGATGTGTACTTTGAACCCATATTTTTGAATATATAATCATCAGTATATCGTTGTAATTCTGATATATCAATAAAAATACAAAAAAAGTATAACAATTAACAAAAAAATAACATGGTATTTTGGAACCACATAAAAAACAAATAATTGTATAAGAAACAAATAATATATGAGCGATAATAAATGTAAGTCTAATATATATCAATCATGAAAAAATAAAAAAATTATAAAAATTAACTTTACAATCGTTAAACGTTTTTTGCGGATTCAGGTGCATTCGTTTTCTGAATTCTGATATACATGAAAAACCTTAATTTGTACATTCTCTTCATAAAAGCAACCGTCAGAAAGATAATTAATGTACAACTCATTGTTCATCAGAAACCATTATGGTCTTTAATTAGAACCCAATCGTTTAATAGAAAACAATGAACTTATTGTTCATCATAAGCGATTATGGTATTTAATCAGTATCCCATCATTCAACAGAAAATGATTAAAAATCGTTAAACATATTTTTAATAACATTAACCAATCAGAGATATAATAAATGTACAACTCATCGTTCATCAAACACCGTTATGGAACTTCGAAACCCCATTGGAAACAACTAATCGTATAAGATATAAATAATGTTTGAGCGATAAAAGATGTAATTATGATACGTGAACCAAAATACAATAAAAAAATATAATAATTAACTAAACAATCATTTCTAAGTTGTACATTCTCTTAATAAACCTCATAATATCATTTTTTATATTCTGATGTGCACTTTTAAGGGGGTTCAAATAACGATTCACCCTGTACAGTATAAATAAACGGATACAATTAAAAATAATAAACAAAATAATATATTTTTTGTTTCATCTTTTATACCCATACTTTTGCTATTAAATCAAAACCAAAGTTTTTACAAACACAATACGAATCCAACTTGACATCAACTGCATGTAATTCATACTTTAAGTTGGGTTAAACATAGAACTAATATGTAATTAAACGAAGTTAAATGTTATAAACACTTACAATCATATGTATCTGGTTGAAATCATGACATATCTATTCAAATTTATAAAATATTATTGTCAGCATCTTATCTCAAATATTGTAGCATAAACCCTAAAAGTAATTTTTAGTTTAGATTAAAGTGCTAGATTTAAAAACTTGATAACAACATCTAAAAAAAACACAACATAATTTAAATATAAGATAATCATCAATATTAATTACCTTGAATGTTTTCAATGATATCATTTGATAAAAAGTGATTATGACGTTGATGATGTAATCACCAACCGTGTAATTTACGTCGGAAGCTGAGATAATCAATACCAAAAAGTTAGAAGACTAATGAATGTTAAACGCCCCTCTTGGAAGAGTATATACAGGTGTGTTATGCTACAATAACAAGATGATGTTGATGTCATCTTAAAATGAGATATCAACAAAGATAAATTTGCCTGCGATAAGAAAATGAAGAGACAAAGGTTAAAAGTGTAATAAACGATGATCACCTTCATTAGGAGAGTATATATACGCTCTGTAGTAGGATTTCATATTCACATTTCAATAAATAAAGTAATTTAAATACATAATAATTATTGTTTTAAAAACCTTTTAGAATGTGCATCTTATATTTGGAAACACTTTTTTGATGGGACGAATTTATTGTTTACACTTTCACACACACTAAAGTTTTAAAAAGAGAAAAGTCCAAAATACATCCCTGTGGTACGCCTAAATCTCGCTTTTCATCCTCGTGTTTTAAAGTTGGCACAAATACATCCCTCGTTAGTAATATCAGTTAATTAGGACTAACGATGCAAATGATTTTCCGTTATCTCCTAACAATAGTTAAAATATTTGCATCGTTAGTCTTCATTGAGTTAAAATATTTGCATCGTTAGTCTTCATTGACTATAGAGTTAAAATATTTGCATCGTTAGTCCTTGTTTAGTTAAAATATTTGCATCGTTAGTCCTTATTGACTATTCTTACGTTTTTATCCTTTTTCGTCTGTTTTTCTTACGTTTTCGTCCGTTTTTCTTATACTTTGATAGGTTTTTATCAGTTTTCGTCAGTTTTTATACGCTTTCATCCATTTTCTCATGTTTTTATCCGTTTCTTCTGTTTTGCTTACGTTTTCATACATTTTTATCCGTATTCATACAATTTTATTCGTTTTCGTCTATTATTCTACGTTTTCGTCCGTTTTTCTTATGTTTTTATCCGTTTTCATCCATTTATATACATATGTATTATATATGAAAAACATATAAAAATATATGAAAATAGATAAAAACGTATGAAAACTTGACATTTGATAAAAATGTTTTTGTATCGATTTTAAATCACAATTTTGACCCTTTTCTGGTTTGAATTATCAAAAGTGTAAAACACGAAAGTTGTCCGGAATGATGTTTTACATCAAAACTCGCGATATTTTAACCTGAAATTGCAAAACAATAACTGTGTACTACCAAAACTTAAGCGGTTTTCGACCAAATTCTAAACTTATAAACTCTTGTAAATTATCAAACTTATAAGTTATGAAATTTGGTCGAAAACCGCTTAAGTTTTGGTAGTAACAACCATTGTTTTGCAATTTCATGTTAAAATCTCGTGAGTCTTGATGTAAAACATTATTTCGGACAACTTTCGTGTTTTACGCTTTTGATGATTCGGACCAGAAAGAGGTCAAAATCGTGATTTAAAATCTATGCAGAAACATTTTTATCAAATGTCAAGTTTTCATATGTTTATCTATTTTCATATATTTTTTATCCGTTTTCAATGAGGACTAACGATGCAAATATTTTATCTCAACGAAGACTAACGATGCAAATATTTTATCTCAACGAGTACTAACGATGCAAATATTTTAACTCTATAGTCAATGAGGACTAACGATGCAAATATTTTAACTCAATAAGGACTAACGATGCAAGTATTTTAACTCTTGCTAGGAGATAACGGAAAATCATTTGTATCGTTAGTCCTTATTAACTGATATTACTAACGGAGGGATGTATTTGTGCCAACTTTAAAACACGAGGATGGTGTTCTGAAAAAAAAAACNATTCTACTACGAGTATGCTCTGACTTTTACTGCCTTGAATTGACCAATGACAACAAGCCACCCTTCCCCATAAATCACACACACACTACCTTCCCGCCAATTCTACCCCCAAATCTCCGATTGTTTCCGATGACACAAAAACCAGAACACAAATGACTAATTACTAAACACATCATCACAATTTACAAACCCTAGAAAAAGATGTCAAACCCTAGTAAGGGTTTATCAGCAGGCATAATCAGCAAAATCCGTGTAGAGAACTTCATGTGTCATAGTCATATGGAAATTAATCTCGCTGATCATGTCAATTTCATCACCGGACAAAATGGCAGTACGTCATTGTGTTTAATCCTTATTTTATATATTTATTTATTTAAACACTGTTTTTAGAACCTCTTATTTAGGTGGCGTTTAGTTGTAGATTTTTTTTTTCTTGTTTTTCGATTTCTTGATAAGGGAATGGTTTTTCTTCTCTAGAGAAGAGTTGAGAATTTTAGAAACCCGTTGAGATGGAGTTATATTTGTCTTTTTTAAAAAGATGAAAGATTACTTGGATTGTGACGGTGGGCGGCGACGGCGAGGATGGAAGGTGGAGAATGGTGATTAGGGTTAGGATGAGATACCTGAATGAGAGGGATTGGGAAAGATTGGGGTTTTCGTTTTTCTAGTTAAAATTTGGAAAGTGAGAATTTCACTTTTTTGAAAGTTGTTAGGAAAAAAGTGTGACTAAACGGGTTTTCAGTTTTTCCATTTTTTTATAAAAAAATTCCTGAAAAAAATGAGATGTTTTTCACCAACTAAACAGATAATAAAGTAAAAGTTGTTTTTGGTTTTTTAGTTAAAAAAAATGGGGATTTTGTGTTATAATGGAAAGCGAGGGCAATTTTAACGTATTTAAAGTTCAAATATGAAAAGATAGGGATTTTGTGTTTTCCAGAAACTTTTTCATGTTTGACATGTTTTTTCTTATAAAACTAGTGTCTTTTCTTTAACTAAACAAGGCCCTTATTGGTTGTTTGTGTTTTTTGTTATGTATGGTAGGTGGAAAGAGTGCCATCCTTACGGCATTATGTATTGCGTTTGGATGTAGAGCCAAGAGTACGGATAGGGCCACTACGTTGAAGGAGTTTATTAAGACTGGTTGCAGGTTTGTATTCTGTTGGTTGTAATATTTACTTGTAAAATGACATTCGTATAGGGCAATTGCTAACAAAGGGAATTGCTTTATCATATGTGCTAATGTGGGGGTATATACTACTTTTGTGTTGATCAGATGGATATGAAGTTCAGTCAAGTGAAAGTTAAAACCATTCTTTCTTGAAAAAAGTATCTTTTTGTTCGAACTTAGATTTCATAGCTCTTTTGATGAGCGATAAAGTTCAAGTTTGACAATAAACGGAGTTGTTTGCAAAATGTTAAGTTCTGACAGAAATGTTTTTTTTTTTTTTTTTTTTTTTTTTTTTTTTTTTTTTTTTTTTTTTTTTTTTTTTTTT